>JAVSBS010012541.1:60633-79352 GCA_033124195.1 Coracias cyanogaster | reverse complement strand
GGAGCAGGGGCTGGGGTGCGGCGCGCGCCTCCGCCTGCCCTTCCCGCGCCTCCGCAGGCGGCTGCAAAGGGGGACGCGCCGCGTCGCTCCCGCCTGAGAGCTGAGGGGCAAGCGCGCCCCGGGAGAGACTGGCTCCGAGGACGGCGGCTTTTGGAAGCCTGTGAAGCCAGAGCAGAAGAAGCCGCTGGTGCCAGGGGAGTGCAGGTATTCAGGCGCTAGGTAATAAAGTTAATCTGACTCGGAGTAACAAGGTGGGCATTGGAAACAAAACCAAACCCCAGCCAGACAGCAGCCGTTCTGCCAGCAGTGAACACCCGAATGAAAAGTGTGTCGCACCGTGTTTTAGGGTTCGGAGGTGGTTTCCCGGGGATGCCGTTCCCCTCACGCCGCTATGGCCTCCTGCTGCAAGCTGCTGCGGGAGGGGAAGGACCCTGCGTTACTTGGGCTGCCAGGGTGGGGAGTTCACCCGTGTCACAGCAATGACCCAGATACGCGGAGGAGGGGCAGGCAGAAAGGAGTTCACTGTCACTAGTGAGGCGCTTCAGCGGCTGCAGAGCAGGGAACATCTTGCGCAAGCAGCATATTTAAGGGAGGGTTTAAGCATTAGGTGGGAACCAGAGTCTAGTCCAGAAAAAATGTTTGCCCACGATGCGTTTTGTTTAGTCTTGAATGTTTCTGGAAGGCTAGAAGGGAAGGAGGGAGCAGCACAGGCACCTCGGCAGCAGTCCAACCCGAGGTGGGACTTGCTCCTCCATGATTTATAGCCGACGATCCTTTCCATCACTGCACTAGGACCGCAGCAGAGTGTGATTTAATTTGTGCTGTGCTTTACTGCTCTGACTTGCTCTGGGTGCTCCAGGTCAACTGTTAGGCTAAGTTCAAGTGTACCTACTACTGATTTAATGTCTGATTTAATATTCACTTTCCTTTTAGGACTCTGCCATATGGTATTGAGAGCAGACAGAAGGGAGGACTTTGTTCTTTAATTACTTTTCCACTTCTCAGTGTCCAAGAGCAGAAAGAAGCCCCCAGCTGCTTCTGGGTACACTATGCAATGGGTGACCCTTGAACTTACAGCCCAAGCTCACCTCTGCACACCATGGCTTGTGCAAGTATGCTTCCCTGAGTGTTTAACGAAGGAAAGTCAGGACTCGGGGTAAGTGAAATGGGAGTGCTACCAGGCAGAAAGGAAATATGGAGACTGGGGAGCATGCCTTTATCCAAGAGCAAGATGAAAGCACTTGTCCTGACCTGGCTTCTGCAGGCTTTTAATAGCACACATGGCATGGGATAGATGTTAGTCTTGTATGCTTACATAGATGCAGGTGATGCTGAAACCTAGTAGCTGCTTTCCACAAACATTCCTGCCACTCTAGCAAGAAGCAAACACATAGAAATTGCGTTACAAGATTTCCAACTAATTTGAGTCACTGAGGAATACATCCATGAAGGCTCCCTCTGCCACCAGTGTGCATTAGTGCAATGTTACTTTTGCACACAATACTGTAAGTTTCATATCCTACTTTAATCTCCAGTTCATAGCAGTTTGTTTACACAGTAGCCAACACAGTGTGGAAAGCAGGTGAGCAAAGATGACAGGACAAATGCTATGTTGTGAGCAGATGTCCTCTGGGTGTGCAGAGTGCTGATGCTTAAAGTGACACTGTCAGGCGTCAGGTCTCTGTCCTCACAAAACTGGTCACATGTAGAGAAAGTTTGTCAAGCTCAGCATCAAAACTGGAAGGGGGACACTGTCCTGTACCCAGCCCACCTGGGACCATAGGGATTTCTACTGCTCATTGTGGAGTTGTTGGTACCAGTGCAGGTGCAGATGAATCCCGAGTCAGATGAAAGTCACTCCTTGGAGAATGTCATTGCACACTGTCGTTCCTCATGAGTGGAGTGCATCACAGTTCCCCTGGCCCCAGAAACGGCCACTCAGGCAGCAGTGCTTCAGTGACAGCATCAATCTTTTCCCCAGGATTGCTGCAGTGGCTGTGGGTAGCAACACATTTTGGGATGTGATGTGCTGAAAACATCTCTTTTAAAAAGCTACATAGATCATGTCAGGACTACAGGCCACAGACAGAGACCTGGACCTCCAGGCTAAGAGCTTGCTGGCATCCAGAGGTGCAAAGAAAAGACTTTGAAAATCTGACTTACCTTTTCCTTGGTAAAAAATAATATTGGAAAACATTCAGTGAGCCATAATAGCCTAGAGAAGAAACCCGAGGCGCTGCAACCAAAACAGCAATGAATGCAAACAGAGATTTTTTTTTTCTCAGTAAACACTTCAGGGTTCATATTTTTAAAAGTGAAGGATACAGAAGTCTGAAAAAAATGCCTGAGTGCAGTTTACAATCTGGAAACTGCTTGGCTTTGTCTGCTGCACTTAATGGTGAAGGTGTGGTGACTGCAGACACACTGGGAATGAGAACTCAAGGCAGTATTTAGAGAGAAAGGTTAGAGCCTCCTTCTCCTCTGCACATCTTGCCTTTGCTGGCAATCCCAGATGGACTTTCTGCTGTTGCATGTGTTCATCTGTTCACTGAGTTTGGCCTCCTCTGCTGCCTTTTCTGTGCACCTGATGTTTAGCTGTGGTCCACGTGACTTGTACATAGCCCTCAGTGCTTATCTTAGGAGCTAACGAGCTTCAAATGCATCTCACTGCACAGCTCTGGCTCAAATCTCACTGATGGGTAAGATGACTGGACTACAGGCTCAAAGCCACTCACAGGCAGCATGCAGGCATGTGATTCCCTCTGGGACAGAGCATGCCTTTCTGAACCTGGCTGAAATGCTGCAGCAGGTTGCTTAACAGATAGGCACAGGCTTCCTTTGACCCACCCTCCAAGTGAACCCACATCCTCTTGCAGCCTTGCCAATGAGAGAGGGCTCATCCATCATCTGCACTGAGATGAGAAATGCTGTCCATGACATTAATCTGTAAATATCTCACTGGCAAATTCCTAACGCTGATGGGGACAGGTGTCTTTGTGCCACAAAGATGCTTCTGTCTTGCTGGGAGGAAGGAGGTTATAGGTTACTCTATGCCAGCACAACTGTGTGTCAGATAACCAAGACAAGAACAAAGGACAAAGAACTAACTCTCGTGGGGCTTTCTAGTCCAGTTGAAAACATTGTGAACTTGCAGAGACCCAGTGCTGCTGCTGGGTAGGTACTGCCCCACAGAGAAAGCATGTTTTTATTTCTCACTTTGCAGACAGTAGAACAAGGGGATCTGCTTAAACCTGCGACCACCCCTTGTCTGTTGTGCTGTGCTTTGCATGGCAGCACATGTGTGGGCAGCAGCATCTGTCAGGGTGATGCCTATCCCACCAGAAAGCCTTTCTGCCAGGTAACGAGCCAGAGAGGCTCTTTACCTTACTCAAGTGACTTAGGCGGCGACAGTACTCTCAAGCTGAGGCAGCAAAGGGTTCAAAAGGCTTGGCAGTATCTTAGACAAAGAGTTTTACAATTTTTTTTTATTATCACAAAAGTTTAAGAAACATCACAAAAACTGAGTTCTAACATTATGTAGCTCCAGAATTTACTTGTCGTTCCTTAGTTATTTGACCTGAAAGTGTTACCCCTTTCGGCCTTCAGAAAGCTGCACAAAAGAGTTCAGAGGGAGGCTCTTACCAGTGTTCAAGAGTGGTGTGACAGGGGCATGAAGGCAGACACTACTAGCTCATGTCCACCCCAAACAGGTCATGGCACAGCACTGGCCTTGACTCCTGATGGGCGATTGCTAGGGAGATGGGCCTGGAGGAGAGAGGCATTGAGTGATATTGGTACAAAGCACATGAGTCTGCTGTGCTAATTAAATACTAACATCTCCTGAGGCAAGGGAATCAGCAGACAGCATACAATTAAACCCAAGATTGCTTTAGATATACTTTAAACATTCTTCTAGGATTCTCCACCTGGAAGGAAGGAAGAGAGCAGTGATGATGAAAGGTAGGGCATGGTTCATGAGAACATTTGTGTGTTCTCACTCAGAATATCATTTTAATGCTACTGCTGCTTTCTACCATGACATTTCAGTGCAGAGCTATTTTAGATGCTTCCAAGAGTGGCCTTTTTTTTCTTTTCTCCTGCCATGAAAAATTAAATAATGACCCCAAAGCATTGTTCAAATGAAGGCTTTAAGTGGTAAAGAAGGAAACAAAGCCTAAAACAACAGAGGGACATTGATTAGTGGCAGACATTTGCCCATATGAGCCTGTTTTTCCCTTTAGCTTTGAGCCATGCTGCCCTGTCTTTGCAATGGATGCTTAACATAGCTCAGAACAGCAAACCCTTAAGGATTCAGAGCCATGTGGGATTGCAGCTATGGTGGAGAGGATAGGGGAGAGAAGTATCTGACCCAGAGACTCTTTTTCCCCACCTCTTAGGCATAACAGTGTCTCCAGCTCCACTAATGACACAGTGGGATTTGTGCTGCTGAAGCAAAGGACCAACATGGTGGTGAGGGTGAGGCTGAAGCTAAGGGAAGCCTGCAGGATGCTGGGAAGTGGTGCCATTGCTCTGCATCCTGTCTCTGCCATGCTTACCAAAACATGCCCTCCATAGTTTCAGGGAAAAACAGCTATAGTAGCAAGAGCTCCCTCCTTTCTACCTCAATAGCCCAGTCAGTCTAGCATATGCTCCCTTCTGAGCAAAGACAAGACAGTTGCTAAACAGTAAACCCACATTCCCAACCTATGTTAGGGAATTATGTTATCAGAAAGGCACAACACAGAACAAATCTGATGTAAACATTACACAGGCTAGAAATGCTGTGGTGATTAAAAGACAATCTCCAGTATTCATGTCTAGTGCTGACCTTAGACTTCTGCCAGCAAAAACAAAATAAATCCATTACACAGCTTTACAGACAGAAAAAGTTTCTCACTCAAGTTCTTAAGTGTTCAGCCTATAGTCAGCCTGCTCAGCTGTACAGCCCCTGTTACATGCTCCCCTTATTTGCCTCAGCAGCAGGAGAGAACCGCATTAATGCTGCCCTTTCCTGTGAACTATCCTACTGGTGCTTTTGCTGGGATGGTGATAGCTGAAGTAGCAAGTGACTTCTACATGTCAGCTGCCACCGGACAACATCCATGCTGCTGCAGATTACATCTTTGCATTTCCTTCCATCTCTTTTTCTTATAATTCTGCAGCCTTGGGTGGGCCACAAAGAGGAGTAGCTTGGCTGGTGGTATAGATCTCTTTTTACTCAGTGAGATAAAAATTAGGCTATTTGGTGCCAAATTCTTTTACCAGCATAAATTGGCAGGGCTTCATTGCCTTCTGCAAATGAAGATGGCCATTTGCATTTATAACATCAGATGGGTGGCTAATTGCTTGGCTTTCCTTGAAGATATGAACAGATGGAGCATAACTGATTAACTATTATTATTTATCTCAGCTGCTCTCAGAAGAGAAGTAGCAGATTTTTGTATCTACTCCTGTTATGTACTTGGGCAGTGCAGCTTTCTGGTCCTGAGGATGGCTAGGGTGGAGGACAGCGTTCCTTTCAGCAAGGAGAGCAAGATTACTTTGTTGTTGATATAGAGCATCCAGGCTGGTTGTGCAATATCACAGTACCCAAAGATACTATAACCTCAAAAAAACCCCAGTGTTTCTCTCTGATCTGATGGTCTCATTATAGATCACTTCAATTTCCAGACCAAACTTGCTTGTGGCCAGCTCCTACCACATTTGTTCTCATAACACTGCTGTTTATTTCCAATCAGTCTGATTCCCTTGTGCTCTTCATATGTGAGCAACCAAAGGTTTTTTAGTTTCTTCCCATTAAATAAACTCTTCAGTCCCCAACATTTGCATGCCTTGCTGAGGCTCTTCTCACTTGGCATCCTCTTTTACATGGATGGAAGTCTCACAGAGGCTTGTGCGTTGCCATTAAACATTGCTCAGTTCTTACAAAGCCGCATTACACTGAGGAGCTGTTCTTAGCTAATACCTCTCAGGTCCTGCTGCTCCTCTTAGTCCCAATTTAGGATCTTCCAGTTTATAGCAGTGCTTTTGCCCACAGTCCTGCAAACTGCACCCACTTTCGCTACTGCCATCAGCCTCCCCAGTAGTTACTTGCAAACAGCCAGCTTCACAAACTGGAGCCCATCTGCATGTCCTTCACAGACACTGCTTGGCACCACTCTTGCTTCTTGTCCAGGAGCACTCCCAAAAAACCTCAGTGAGAGCATGTGCAAGACTAGCTTCTGAATTGTTTCTCTGGCCAGACCATGCCAAGTTTGCTTCCTCAGAAGGCATCAATACTGAAGTCCAGTGCAACAGTCCTTTCCATATGTGCATAGATTCTGGGCTATGTTGTATCAAATTCTTACTTTGTTATAGATGGCAACATTTCTGCCTCTGTGCAGCCACTTTCCTCCTGCCTTCCCCATTATCTGAGCCTCAGCATTTTATTCCAAGCTTGCAGAAAGCAGTCCCAGGGGAGAAAGGGTGGAGCACACTGAGCTATTACCATTCTTACCTGCATTGGGAAGTGCTGCAAAATATTTTACAAAATGTGGTTCAGCAAGCAGGAGCGGGGCTGGTGACCTGAATGTTCTTTTTTCCCCACTGGAAGTGGACTGACATTTCTTTATTATCACTTTCTGGCAGCATTAACATACTTTTTTATGTGATTCAGCCAATGTAAGAGCCTGCTGGCCAAGGTGTTTTTATTAAGGGCATAGATGAATAAAGAAGGAAACCTGCAAGCCTTCTGAATGACAGGAGCAGAATATAATCTACTTATAACTCTACTTAGAAATCTACAACCTAGCTCAAAGGGATGAAAATTACTCCTGTTTTTTAAAATCCCGAAACAAAGCAACTCAAATTGATGCTTTATGTTCACCAATTACAGAATCTTATCTCGGAAAATGCTGGAAAGAAAATTAAGCTCGCTTTTGCCAGAGGAGCCATTTTGCCTGACAAATCTGTAATTCATAATCAGTTTAAGTCACAGAGGTCAGCAATGATTTGCATTATTAGTAATATTTCTTGCACTATGTATTGCCAAATTTACATTCCACAGGCCCTGATATTTTAGTAGTTTTCAGACAAGTGCCTCTTTTTTTTTTCAAAACCTAGTCATTTCTTCCAACTGCTGTTCTTCCTAGACATACTTGCTATTCATGGCACACTGTTTCGAATTTTTAAAAAACTGAAAGCCAGCTCCAGCTGTGCCACAGGAAAAGACAGCATGCTATGAAGCTCACCCAACCCAACTTGGTGATGGCCAGGAGAAGCATGCTTGCTGTTTCACAGCACAGCATGCCCTCACAGTAGTAAGCAGTGCAGCAGAGGCAGCAATGTCCACGTTCAGGGCACTGGAAGAAATAATTTACACTTTGTTTACATGCTAAATATCCTTGTCTCTGTATGGGTGGTTGAAATCACTCTGCATTACTTCCACTTTTAGCTTTTAAAAATACAAACAGATGTATTCAGAATCCTTGCAAAACCTTTCCTTGAAATGTAAATCTCTCAGTACAAATGTCAACTGAAACTTTTAGTGATGACCATGGAGAAAAAGAATATCCTCACACCTAGGATGCAACAGAAAGCCACCTCACTGTACTCTGGGTTCAAAATCTCTAAGTTGCACTTCATAAAGACACATTTTAATAAATTAGGAATTTATTGAAAATATCGCATTAGCCTTTATTTTGCTCATTTGCCCCAGTGCAAAATTAAGCTATTTAACATGTAAATTGTAATAACAGAATGGCAAGCACCTTCATAAAATGAAAGACCAAATACACTTGTAATATGCTCAGATTCTTTAATTTGGTGTATAAGGAACTGTGGGGTGGAATGGGAATAATCTGTTTTAGGGTCTGATACACAACCTATTGTGTCATTTTAACACATGTATCTGTTATTAAAAGCCACTGTTTAGCAGTATAACATGCATCTAAAAATTGACAATATGGGGCATAATCCATTAAATACACTATTTGTAGACAAGAATCATTAGGGATGGGAAAAAGATTAAAATAAAAAGAAAAGCACCAGGGCTCCACAGCCCCCCTAAAAAGAAGTATTTTGCAGGGAGAGTGTAATGCCATTTGTCAACGCTGTACCACAACATGTCATAAGTACTAACATTTGGTCCATTTCCTGCATGCTTGCTGTAGAAATGCACTTCTTTGGAAAAGCAACCATCAAAAATTTGCAAATGCAGGGTTAGTTCAGACACCCAGCTTATTGGCCTGGATGAGGACAACTTTCAGAACAGGCATGAAAGCAGAGGTCTCACTGAAGTTGCTGGTGCTGACTATGTGTGTGTGGATGTTCAATCCTTCCTGGTAGTTGCGGGTTTCGATGCTCTTCACAATACTGTGCAAACCACTGATGATGGTTGGAGAGAGCTGCAAGGAAGCCATGCAAGGCAGGTCAGCAGAAAGAAAAAACAGCACATACACTAGTGCTAGAAGAACAGAAATCCCGACTGTAACATTTGGCCCTCAGGAAGGTGCAGCAATTAGTTCCTTTCTTCAAAGCTGCACAACAGTGGGAACAATCACTGGGAAGTCTAACAGCAGACTTCAACTTTCTCTGCAGTACTGCAAAGCCCTGCAAGCTTTCACTGCTAGGCCCTGGATGCAACTCCCTGGAGTGGGCAGACCTGCTGTGATAGATTGTGGCACATGAAAAACCTACTGAGGCAGCAAAGATGGCCTGACAATGACAGGATCAGACCACTCTAATCCTAAGGTACAAAGAGATCTAAGTCTAGTCCTTTATTCTGCCACAGACCTCCTGGAAGGCTTTGGAAAAACTACCATATGTTCAAAAGTACTTGCATATCTGTCTTCCAATAAAGTCAGTGAGCCTCGAACATCTAAAGTCTTCCAGTTTGTTTTTTTTTGAGCCCAGACTGCATGGCTCTCACTTCCTGCTGGGAGTAGGGGAACTTGCTTTGTTGGCTCATTCTGCCAGCAACTGGCAACAGGGACCCTCCTGATGTATTCATCCAGAGCCTACTGCAAGAAGCTCTCCTCTTTGGCTCAGCACAGTCCCTGCACAGCACCACAGAACTCATGACATGACCCCAAAACACTGTGAAGTCTTTACAGACACTTGGGCCCAAGCACTCTACCTGTCTGTTTCAGGGAAGTGCATGGAAACAGTGATTTGAAGCATACTTCCAAAGAAGGCACAAGCACCTGCTACGTATTGCAGAGCAGTCCACACCACTGATGAAGTTCTTGGCCGTACTGCAGTGTGTGATGTGTGGGGGGGGAAGGGAGGTAGTAAAATAGAACTTACTGTCTGTTCCCTAAGTTTGTCATACAGAAACTCCAGACGTTTATTTGCATCATCTAGTTTCCTCTTGGTTTGCTGCAAGAGAAATAAATACATTAAAACACTGTACTGATCTGATACCATTGCACAGAGGTCCATGCAGCACATGAAATTCCTTTCTCAGCAACATTTTCCTGACACGTAATTTGAATTCTTTGCTCTGTACTTTTCTCCCCTGATTTTGCTAGGAAAGACCATGTGATATGACTGTAGTTCTCCACATGCAACCACTTTAGTTAGCTACAGAGAACAGCAAACTGTAAAGGTCCATCCCAAAAGCCACTGGTCATTTGCAAAACTCACTGGTATAGCTGATATGGAAAGTGACAGAGTTCTGAGTTGCAGCATGATTTTCTTTTTCCTGTGGTTCAGTGGCAAAGCATAAGGATAGCTTGCTAAAGCTATTACTGGCATCAATTATCCAGCAACATCAATGAGAGCTTAGGGGCACATCCAGTCTAAGTATGCACAACTTGGTCATTTATGGCAAATCCTAATTATATTTTTCCTTATGTGATTAATAAAGCCAGGAGTTTGAAAGTTTCTACTGTCAACAGAAAAATTAATAGCTTAACCCAAACTGTCCTTACAGATCCTTTGTGCTTCTGTGATTTTATGTAAAGTAAACCACCCATTGCCACCAAAGGCTCTTAAAATAACCCCAGTATATTTCACCCATAGTGGTATAGCAGCTGCTGGAGAAATGCATTTTCATCCTTTTTTTTTTCTTCTTCAAAACAGCTACAGAAATGGAAGATTTTAATCCAGAATAATAAAACCTTAACAAAGCATCAAGGTTACAATTACAGAGCCACAAAAACATGTGGTCAACAGAAGCAGAAATGGCATCAGTGCACACGAGTAATGGAATTTCCTCCTAAATCAGTATGCACATCAATCCATCTTCACTTAGAATACTGCCCTTTCCTCTGGCAACTGGAAGTGTTTTCCTAGGTTAAATAATTGCCCAGACATAAAATAACAAACCCTATGGGAACACTCTAGCTCAGGGATAAAGACAGACTGGTGGCTGCCTGCTGTGCTAGAAATTAGGGGCATAAAGGTGAACACAGTACATGGTCATGTGTGAAAAACCCCTCAGCAGTAGTTATGTTGTCAAGGAACTGAGACAAGCAAGGAAAAAAGTACCCCATGAGGAGCATGTAAGAAACTGGCTAATTTTTTTGGACTGGCTACCTCTCTCAGATACATGACTTCAGAATGCTTCTTTCAAAAATCTCTGAAAATGCATAGATGCTAGTTTCATTTTACAGATGGCCACCTAGAGCAAAGAGGACTAGGTTAGGTTTAGTAAACAGCAAGACACCTCTCCAGTCAAAGGAAATTAGGTGGAAGGAGTGCAGATTGGTTCTTCTCCCTCTTTGCTGCCAGTGCCCATTTTCCCCTTTTGAATGTAATAACTGAGTAGTATGTGCCTTTGTTCTGACAATAACTGATGTATACAGTCAGGGCAGCGTCTCTCAGTGCTGCATGCCAGAAATGCTTGCTCTGTCTGTGAAAATCAGAGAGACTTAACAAGAAGAAAGCAAAATGTGTTGGCAGAGCAGAAAAGCAATCCCTGAGTGCAGATGTGAACTGAACACTTTTGCCTTCTCTGTGTGTCTGGGAGATGGGGCACTCAGACGAAGAAAAGGTCAAAGGGCCTATGCAGTATATGTGACTATCCTTGCACTCTACAGCCTAACCTTAGAAAAAAGGTTCTTGAGCAATCAAATGCAGTAGCCCTTATGAGATCTGTCCAAAGAAAGGTCTATGGACTCAAAAATCTTCAAAGAAGTGCATGAGCAAGTCTACCCTGAAACTGCTGGGCTGATACCCACAGGGGAAAGAAAGAGTGCATGCAAACGTGAAGTCTAAACTAGAGAGGCAGCTGAAATTGTACAGCAGAGATAAGACAGAAATGACACCAAATCATAAAATCAGAGAATGGCAGGGGTTTGAAGGGTCCTTTGGAGATCATCTAGTCCAACTCCCCTGCAGGTTACACATGAATGCATCCAGGCAGGTTTTGAAAGTCTCCAGAAAAGAAGACTCCACAACCTCTCTGGCCATCCTGTTCCAGGGCTCCGTCATCCTCACAGTAATGTAACAAAGTTTTTCCTGATGTTGAGGAGGAGCTGGAAGCCATTGTGTGACTCGACAGCTATGACATAGTAGCCATCACAGTCTTTTCCAACCTGAATGATTCTATGTTCTATGAGGTGGAACATCTTGTGTTCCAGGAAATGCCCAATATACTTCCACAGTCACTGCCACAGAGCCCCTGGGTAGCTCACCTCTCAAGTCACTGTAACAGGAGTTTGAGTCTGTGCTGCTGAATAAGCACATTTAGAGCCTAAAGCCCTCTGCACTACCAGCCTGTCATTTCATCATCCACCTTTCAGCATGCAGCAGGCATGAGTTGAACAATCAGCAGCTGGACTTTGGCAGAATGTGTTACTTGCTGACCACTGAAAATAAATGAAAAGCTCTGAGACAGATGGCTAGTATACAAAGTGCTGACTGCCACAGAAAATATTTTTCCTATCCAGCTCCACCATATGTTAAAGCTCATAGCCTCCCACTTCTTTGCTACCCATTGTTTCCTTTTGAAATTTGTTATCAGAAATCACAGGTCAAAATCTGAGGCAAGTACTCATGTATGTGAGCTGCGGCTCAGATCTGGCATAGTAACAGCTGCTTCCTGCTCTCAATAATAAGCAAACTTACAAAGTCATGCCTTCACATTGATCAGCTAACAGAAGGAAGGACAGACCTTTCTGAATGTTTTAGAATTTATTTTATTTTAAACGTTAAAATCTCAACTGTAACCAACTGCAACCCTCCTCCTTCAAAGAGAGCAGCATGGGCAGCTGCAATGGGTTAATTCCCTGCCAATAAACAGCACCATTGTGCTCTGTACATGCTGAGGGCTGTAAGGACCAGAGTCAAAGTGCTTGGGCAGCTGGGCTGTGCTGTGGCCCCAAATTGTCACATCCTACGAGCATATAGCTTTTTAATAAATTGCTTGTAGCTGCTCAAAGCAGCCTTTAAAGGAAAAAGCTATCTTGGGAGAAGCTGTGCTGCAGGTACTAGCGCATTCATCGAAACACTAGGGTATTCTGGTAATGCTGCATAGACCTACCGGATCAGAGGCAGACAGCAGGCACCTCTGGATAAGAGCTTCAAATGTAGTCTTCAGAATAAGATGCTCCTCAGGGATGGGTTTCTTGGTAATCTTCTCTGTTGGCAGTGCCTGCACATGCTGAGAAAGAGAGCAGGTGAGGCTTTTCCAGGTCACTGTGACCACATGTTGTTTTCAAGTAAACCAATTGGCTTTATTAGCCAGCTTGGTACAACTATTTCTTCCCTGTGGGCATGTAGACGTGACATTATCAGCATCTGCTGTCACTCCCTCTGGAGAGCTGTGAAGTTGCAGAAGGAAGCAGCTTGTTGATCCATACTGACTGAGTATTAACTACAAAGAGGTAGTATCTATGTGGAGATAACAGTAGCAAAATGCCTGCATGGTGCAAAGATAGTGATTACTAGCTCCACAGTTCACTTTGGAGGTAAAAGAAATGCCTGGCCAACAGGATCCCAGCTTGCAAGGCTCCACTGATGTACAAACCAAAACAGAGCAATGCTGGGGCTACATTACCTGGATGGCATTGCCAATTGGGGCCCCAGGTGCCCCCTCCGAGCTGGGTTTGGAAACAGTGGGTGGCATGATGCATGGCCCCAAGGGCTGGGGAGCAGGCGGGTAGCCACCCTGCAGCGCTGGCTGCCCTGTGGGGATGTGCAGAGGCTGGAAGCTGGGTGCGCCTGTGGGTGGTGCTGGAGCTGGAGGCTGCTGCAACTGAGACTGTGGATCTGCCAACGAGTTCATGATGGGGGAGGTGATGGGAACTGGGGGCAGGAAGTTATCAGGGACCTGGGGAAAAAACAAACAGTGCATTTGTGCTGCTGTGGCTGCTGCAGGCAGAATACAACACCCAGCTTCTACAGATTTCTCAGCTCACAGCAATTAAGAGCTCTCCCAAGCAGAGTACTGGGCCCCCAGGATATAGAAATAACAGGAGCAATTGCCAATACAGGATTTCACTCTTGCTAAGCAAATCAATTCATCTGGCTGCAGCTGCACAGTAAGAAGTGCCCTGGGGCAGGAATATCCCCCATTCCTCTGGACTCTCCCTGTCCTGCCCACACAGGGCAAAAGCAGTCTCTCCAAGCCTGCTCCTAAGCCACAAGAGCTGAGTATGGCCACCTCAAATTAGAGCCACTCTCCCCTCTGCTATAGGCACAAAACAGAGGCTGGCAGACTAACATGAACAGAAGAGTTGCACTAATGAGAACTGACCCACACCTACATCTGCTCTTACTATTGGGTCGTTATATTTAGATTTTTGTGTCTCACTTTCAAGGGTATGTTTTTGTCCCTGCAGTACATAGGTCACAGCTAGCAACAAACACAATAAAGCTTCTGAAAGCCTTTAAAGCTTCTGGCAAATAGGTCTGTGCTAAGACAGATTATGAGTGTGTTTCAGATTCATCCCTAAGCATCTGCCAGTTTTTACACAGGGGTGTTTTGGAAATATTTGATAGAGGGGAGAAACAAAATGAGCTACTGGCCTCTCCCATACATCATACATGAATCAAAACAAATGAAAGCGGTCCCATGGAAATACACATATTTCTTTGTGTGTACATGGAAAAAAGAAAAGGAAATATTACAGCATCCTGAATACTACTCTGAATTAATGATGCCAGAATTAAGATACTGGTTTGGGACAGCAAGAAAAATATTCCCAGTCCAGCACCAAAGTTGACTACAAAAGCAGTGAATCACAGCAATAAACTTTTGAATGGTGGGTAGTTTCTTTAGTGGAAAACAGTTGCAAATTATGCTGCAGCTTTAAATGCCAAATGGTTCTTCTAGTTTACAATAGGCCATGTGGTGAGTCATTTTATAATATCCTAAACCACTCCCTCATACAGTGGACATAGGGGAAGCAAACATTTCTGACAGAGGTTTGTTTCTCGCATGCGCAACACACACAATATCCTAAACCACCCCCTCCTGCAGTAGGCATAGAGGAAGCAAACAAACATTGTTAAACACACACACAAGTAGCAAACATCCTGTTTGCAGAAGGCTGTTTCTTGACCTCTCAGGTCCAGCAATTATTCTCACTAACAGCTTTCCTCTGTCTGCTTAAGAGCATGAAGCCCCAAAAGCTTAATCTTGAACTGCAGAGACCAAAACCCAAAGGATAAGGGAGACTTGTGCTTTCGCCTTTACCCAGACCTTGTCCTGCCTGCTCCAACTTTTTTTTCTCTTGCTTCCAAAATGCACCAGACTCAGAGAGCAGTGCATGTCAATGTTGTGGAAATATAGAAGACTACATCAGCACCAGGGGATGAAAATGCTCACTCTGCTCTGTGCCAAGTGCCCCCAGTTATTCAGTCCTACAGCAATCTAAATCCTTTTACAAAACTCCATTGTCTCCATCATGAAAATGGTCTTGCTCTCAGCAGATCTCTCAGGGTCAGACCCTTAATCAGGATAAATTGCTTTCAGCTCCAAAGCCAGTAATTTATAACAATTTGCACAGCCTCATCATTTCGCCTACCTCTCATTTCCTGCAAAACTCATCTGCTTTACTGCAGATGAAAATAGTTCGAGGTATTTTCTTCCCTCAAACCAGGATCAATGCCATTATTAACAACCACAACTTCAGCAAAAAGTCACAATTTCTTTAGAGGCTTGAATATTTTGAGACATAATGCACACTGGAGAGGCATAAAGGCCCTTTCTGTTCATGAAGTGCAGCTTTTGTTTGCTGCTAACCCTTTTTTCCTTTTTTGCCAACAAGTTTCACAGAATCAACTTAAGTTACTGCTTTTCAAGTGGTCAGCACTCAATTGTGTCAAGATAGGATTTCCTAGAGTACCTTCTTCTTCTTTGCAGCTCTGTTCAGGGCAGGAGGGTCATTCCATCCGTTCTGAGGCCCTGGGACAGAAAGACAGGAGACTGTAAGTACCTCAGAGGAGGGCAGTGATGCCACCTTGAGCTCAGCTAGGCCAGCTCCCTGCCATGGCTCTACCAGCAGAGGCTTGGCTGAGCCTGCCCTCACCTCCCTGCTCCTCTGCCCTTCACCGGAGGCCACAGCAGCTCCTGCACCAGCCAGAGCCTCCTAGCACTCCAGCCATCAGACCCCCTGGGCTTTGTGCCCATTGTGCAGGTTTGGCATCTTGTCCAACAGTTCTGAAGTTTGACAGAAGTTGATTCCTTTTTTTTTTTTTTGGAAATTAACCTTTTATTCTCTTGCAGGAAAAGACCTTTGAGCAGACATGCTCTATGAAAAGGCAAGCAGTTGCCTACCATGCCCAAAACACAGCTCTGCTACATAGTCTGGATATGTTAAGACAGCTTCAGTTACTGATGAAAGTTTCTCCTATCTGTACCATATAAGAAGAAATCAGAACCATTTTAAAACTTTTTTCCCCCATATCACCATAATACTGTTATAAACATTAATCAGCACCACTGATGTCAGAAACCATGGGTGAACAAGAACACTATTAAGCAGCATCCATTTCCTAAGAGCTGCCGTGGTGATTGCATACTGTGATACTCACAATTTTAATGACAGGTAAGACCATGTATAACTGTGTATAGATGACAGTTCAGACATGTTCTTCAGCAACATAACACAGAAAGAAGCAGCATAAGAGGCAACAGGAGCCTTAAACATTTCTAGCCAGATTCACCTAGCCACCCTGGTGACAACAAAAGAGCCATAAAACGAGGTCTCCCTTGCCAACTACAGCATGTTTATGGGTGCTTTGTGTCCCGAAAGCAGAGCAGAGCTGCTGGATCAAGGTGGCAAAATCTAGCTTTATGCACCAAGGGCAATTTGTTGGCAACTAGAAGCAGCACAGAGGACAACCGAGCAGATTCACTCTAAGTCTGGGGTGCTGTTCTGTACCAAACCTGCTCTTCCAAGAAAGCATGCTCTGTGCAGCTGCAAGATTTGCACACCAAAGCTCATGTTAGTGCATTAGAAACAGTTTCCCATCTCATCACGAAACATATGTAATTGGAACCACAGCACTGTATCTCAGCATTGCCACAGCCTCACCAAGTAATCAGCATTTATTGCACAAAGCCACAAAAAGCCAACAAAACCAAATCCCTGCTCAATGGATTTTTCACCACAGTGTTTTTCACTTGGCATATGAATTCACCTTAGACAGCATAGCTTAATATCACTGCAGAATTTGCTCAATATATCTGAAATTTAATTTGCTTCTGAGCAGAAGTTAAACGAGTTCCACATCAAGAGCATGTTAAAAGGGGTAAATGAAAAATAACTTTAAAACCCCTTTCAGATATGCTTTCTCTTTAACCAAAGGCAGTGCCATCTCCCGACACCCATATGTGCCTGTGGCTCTTCTGTTCCTCGATATCCAGAAAAATCTCAAGAGTATTTCTGAGATAGGAAGTCTAACTTCTGCAGTGTTGATAGTGGTAACATGTAAAGAAAATCTCCCAGACTGTTACTGCTATTAATTTCCTGGAATAATTTGCTTCAAAAACTGAAAACTAGCATTTGTTTCTGTGGTTAAAAACTCCAGATATATTGTTATTGGTTTTAATTAAGGAATTAAAAATTGATTTAAGTCTAATTGGCAAACAGCATCATGTTTAATGTTCTCCGAAGAACATATGCATTATTGATGTCTAATTAATTTCATGTAGTGGCTGTAATTTTCAGGTTAGGTGGTACCTAGTTCACTTTCGAAGGGAGAGGCCTGGTCTTGAGTTGGTAGGTTTTCTGCGGATAAAATGCAAAGAACTATTTTCTTTGAAAATAATACAACAATTGGTCTGTAATTTTTTATTAGCATGAGAAATCAGAAGAAAAAAAACCACCTAACCTAACTACAATGTTAGTTTAGAGACCAGTCATTTGTTCAAACTACCCTGTGGAATTGCTTTTGTCTGCTGTCCCTGAAAACAAGTGTGTTGCTCCTTCCACGTAGTATTATCAGTGTTTCTGGTTGTTTCTGACAAGTGCCACAGAGTCCTGGCCCACTTTACCTCTTCCAGTGTTCTCATTTTCTAGTCCCACCAGCCAGTGCAGCCAATAGACCATTACTCTTAGCAACAATCTTCTCACCATCATTTTACCATTCCAAAAAACTTTCAGGAGATGCTTAAAAGTACTTGACTTCAAGATGGATGTCAAGTATTTTTCCAAATCAAGGCACTCTCTCAACTGCATCCAGCCCAGAAAAAAATAAACAAAAATGTTCACACAGCAGCTTTACACCTATGTGAAAGACACATTGCCTGCTCACACTGAGCAATAAATCCAAATGGCAAAACACAGCCAATAAAGCTTTTGCCATTTCAAAAAGAGGAATGCTGGGTGAGAACTCCTGTCCCTGGGGTTGGTCTGATGCACTTAGTTCCAGTGCAAACCCTCCCCTTAGCTCAGAGCTGCTCTATGACAATTTCAAGCAAGATGCAAGACTCTGAAAATTAAAACTCCCTTGGAAGCAGTTTCAAAGATATATCACAAAACAAAGTGAGGTAAGTTGAAAATTAAACTAAGTGTGGGCTTTTCTTGCTTACTGGAGCTCCCAAGCATGGCTTAACATACTGATGTTAAACGCATTTGTAAAAAAAAAACAAAACACCAAAACAAAAAAAACCCAACAAAACAAAAGAAACAGTTCTATAAATATCTTCTAAGTGCACCTTTAAATCCACGCCAGTTCAAAGGTCAGGTGCTTTTCACAATTTCAAATTTAAGATTTTTTTTCCTTACGAATGAATCACATTTGCAAAGTGAAACATGACATTCCTGGATTTGATCATTACCACACACAAAAGCACATCACTTCAAAGTCAAGATCAGCATCACTATATGCTCTGCACTGGAATATTGAGAGTAACAGGTGAGATCTACTTCTGGATGCAGATTTTTGTGTTCTATGGGATCTCATGTCAAGGTGTCCTTCAGTAAGCAATGCAGCTACTCTGAAAAATATGTTGGTAGTTAAGCATATTTAGCATGTACACTGTCATTTCTGCATTTACAAAGCAAGGCTTTTTATCCTTCTTGTTTATGTGTTTTTTGAAAGGTGTAATCTAAAAACTGGAAGACAATAGAGTGTGCTCTTCAGATACCTCTTCTTTCTTCCATAGTTCTCCAGCTGCAGCCAACAGTTGCATGACAGCAGCCCACACATGAGCCACATGGCCTCAGCACCTCACTGCACCCTGCATTTCAGCCCAAGGCTGGCATTTCACAGAATCGTTATGGTTGGAAAGGACCTCCAGGGTCATCAAGTCCAACCTTTCTCCTAGCATCTCTCTAACCACT
>JAVSBS010012541.1:31568-50599 GCA_033124195.1 Coracias cyanogaster | reverse complement strand
TTTTGAAACTCTTTTCTGTCCGCGGTGGGGGGGGGTAGCAGCGACCACGTGGCAGCCGAGCAGCCCAGGGCGCTTGCAAACACAGAGCCCTGGTGAGCCCTGCCGCTAACCCACCACAGCAGGGTAACCTTCTACCTTGCCTGCTTGACTGCCAGCATTTTGGAATTACCTGGTCCTGTGCTCTTAGGGGGTGGTGCTTAAAAAATGACCAGCACTGATGGACCCCAGCACCCTCAAAACTTTATTCCCAGGAGACCTTACTAAGCAATCTTTAGTCTGCTTTCCTCATATCCAGAGTTGAGGTCTTGCTGTTGGTTTACACACACTGATCTCTTCTCCAGCATTTTCAATCTCCTTCTAATGTTAACAGTCCTCTCTATCCCTTGAAATCCATCATCCACAACACCATGAATTCTACAGCATGTGCATGTGTTTGTTTTGTAAACACAAGCCATGCTTATCTTCTCGCAAAGTACACAGCTGCCCACATGTTCTGTACCAGTGAACCCTAGCTCACCACTTTCTTAATTGTCCTACTTTAACCCCAGAAGAGGGCTGATGTGCAAGATACTAAACTGGTGTTCTAAAGGCAGGCATTCGAAATCCAAGTGAGTTCCCTGACAGCAACTTCAGAAGAATTACTTCAAGGAGCAAAGTATCTTCCCTCTTTCTCATATAATCTATTCCTTCAGACAAGCTCTGACTATATTGTGCACAATAGGCTGAAAGATACCTTCTCTTTGGCATTGTCACCTGTGTCTGGCACAAGGTGCTGTAAAACAAATATCAGAACATAATATGAAAATGCCTCTCAGTCATTACTGACCTAAAACGGATACGAGTAACACTAGCTTAAAAAAGCCTGCAAAGTTTTCTTCACATCTTTGCATCATTTCATATTTTACCTAATGAGATGATTTAATGGTATAGACTATCTATGCAATCATATGGATTAAAAAAAACTTGACAAAGAGGCATTTATCAATTTTCTCAGTGCCTTTTTAAATCATCATCTTAAAACACACTTTATCTTTTGTGTTTGCATCGAAAGCAGTAAAGTTATTGAGAAAGCTAAAAGGATACTTCATTTCAGCCAATGCAAGAAACTTCTTTAACCATAATTTTAAAAAACTACTGAAGCAAAACACCAATAAAGTAGAAGTTATGCTATACAGATGCTTACGTTTACAGCCTATCTAGTACAGCTCTCACTGTTGGATTTAGTGATAAACTAGCATAATGGCTCTGCTTACTGGGTAATTTCATTATTCTAAATTTCACTTGAACTATTCTTTCAGCTGCTCTAACTGTCAATTCATTCCTAGCCAGGTCAAACTGATACAGCAAGGTTCAGCAGAGATGACTGAGAGAAACATCAGTCTTTTCAGCTAACATCTTCCCAGACAGTCACTCAGGCCAGAGACTTTTTAGAATCAATACTCCCATAGAAACCAGGGTGGAAAGAAATTGGTCCTCTTCTCAAAAGTTTCATTTCTGAGACTAAACATTGATGACCTAGGTAAGAGAAAACTCTTCCTATGCAATAAGTTTTCTCTGTAACTGTCTGACAGACGAGTATCTCTTCAGTACCAGCAAGATTATGAATCTACACTGCCAGGCAGTTCAAAATAAATTGCTTAATTTTGAAATTCAGCAATAATACAAAAGATCCCACTTTAGATTTTCCTTGTGGGTTTTCTTATTCCTGGTTTGAGAGGCTTGTACTGTTGCTGGTACAAAACTCTTACACCAAATATATTCCAAAGGGAAACAATATCAAAGCTCAGATTTAAAGAAGTTTCAGTGCTCTCTGTTTTGAAGAAAACCACTCCATATACGACCTACATGCAAAGCATGACCTCATAGACAGTCATATTTCCAAGGATTCTTGACAGCCACAACTAGCCAAGTGAAAATAAGTTATCCTGCAGGCCTTAGGAATACATGGAACAGCTGCAACAACTGTGATCCAATTTCAATTTCAGTCTTATTTTATGGAACTGTGAATATTTAATGTTGACTTTCAGAATGCTAATCCAAAACATACCCTTTGAAACACAGTATGATGCTTTCTGCAATTTGCTTTTGTGGGCAAGTTTTGCACGAGTCTAGGCCTTCATCCTCCTCCTACCATCTGAAAACATTAGCCAATATAGCTTTAAGACAATTCATAACAGAATGAGGTAGCTATAACAAACAAAACACCAGTAAATATACACAGCTGGTTGCTCAGAATCTCAGTTCTCCCTCATCTTACCCCTGCCTAATTATATATTTTGCTCCACCTGCCCCATGTCAAAGTCAACTTCCTTGTAAGCCTATTTTCTGTTTAAGTCACTGCTTAAGTTATTCAAAATCAGGGATTTAATTTTTCTGAAGATATTAACTCCTGCTTATTTCAAAACAGAATTCTATGTGCCCTGTCTTCAAAAAAATCCCTTTATAAACCATTCCAGAAGGTTTTCCTTGAAAAATGTGCTAACTTGGTTGTGAACATGTAACTCTCCCATTGCTTATGGCCAGGTCTGTAACACCTTTCTGCTGCTTTCCTAAGAAAAGTTCATCCATTTCCCAAAGAAGTTTTCTACTATTTTCTGAAAACTAAGTAGATTAAGAGTGCTTTTGACATCATATTATATAGAAACATAGAAGTGAATCATAAAATAATTTTGGTTGGAAGAGACCTTTAAGATGATCAAGTCAAACTGCTAACCTAGCACTGCCAGGTCACCACAAAACTACGTCCCCAACTACCACATCTACACAACCTTTAAAATTCTTGAGGGAAGAGGATTCCACCACTCCCCTTGGCAGCCTATTTCAGTCCTTGATACCCTTTTGGTGAATAAATTTTCCCTAATATGCAACTTAAACCTCACCTGGCACAACTTGAGGCCATTACCTCTCATCCTATTGCTTGTTACTTGTGAAAACAGAATTACTCCCACCTCGTTAAAACCTCCTTTTAGGTAGCCATAAGAGAGGTCTCCCCTGAGCTTCCTCCTGAGCTAAACAACCCCAATTCCCTCAGCCACTCCTCAGACTTGCTCTCTAGACCTTTCACCAGCTTTGTTGCCCTTCTATGGACAGCACCTCAATAGTGTGGCCAGCACCTCAATGTCTTTCTTGTAGTGAGCAATGCAAAATTGAACACAGTACTCAAGGTGTGACCTCATCGCTGCTGAGTACAGGGGGACAATCACTTCCCTAGTCCTGCTGGCCACACTATTTCTAATAAAAGCCAGGATGCTGTTGGCCTTCATGGCCACTGGGGTATGCAGCTGGCTCATAATTAACTGGCTGTCCACCAGAACCCCCAGGTCCTTTTCCACCAGGCAGCTTTCTAGCCCCTCTTCCCCAAGCTTGTAGCATTGCATAGGGTTGTTGTGACCCAAGTGCAGGTTTTGGCACTTGGCCGTGTTCAACCTTGTACCATTGGCCTTGGCCTATCTATCCAGCCTGTCCACATCCCACTGTAGAGCCTTCTTACCCTTGAGCAGATCAACACTCCTGCCCAACTTGGCGTTGCCTGCAAACTTGCTGAGGGTGCTTTCGATCCCCTCATCCAGGTCATTGACGAAGAGATTAAAGAGAATAGGCTCCAATACAGAGCCCTGGGGAACACCACTTGTGACCAGCTGCCTACTAAAGTTAACTCCATTCACCACCACTCTTTAGTCCTGGCTGTGCAACCATGTTCTTACCCAGTAAAGAGTGCACTCATCCAAGCCATGAGCAGGCAGTTTCTCCAGCAGAATGCAGTGGAAAATGGTGTCAAAAGCTTTACTAAAGTCTAGGTGGACAACATCCACAGCCTTTCCTTCATCCACTAAGCAGGTCATCTTGTCATAGAAGGAGATCAGGTTAGTCAAGCAGGACCTGCCTTTCATAAACTAATGCTGACCGGGCCTGATCACTTGGTTGTCCTGAATGTGCCTTGTGACGGCACTCAAGATGATCTGCTCCATAACCCTCCCTAGCACCGGGGTCAGACTGACAAGCCTCCAGTTCCCCGGATCCTTCTTTTGGCCATTCTTGTAGATGGGTGTCACATTACCTACTCTCCAGTCAAGTTAGTCAGTAGGATTTCCTAGGAAACGGTCCTCAGGAATAAGGGAACAGAACATGGCTGGTAGATCTTTAACAACACTTTCCTTAGAGCACAAGAGCTCTCGATCCCCAGGTGTAACAAATCAAGCAAGTAAGGGAAAAGACCAGCATGCCTGAGTCCAGACCTCCTGGTCAAGCTGAAAGGCAAGAAGGAACTGCACAGGCAGTTCAAGCAGGGACAGGTATCCTGGATGATGGCTGGTTGTGGCGGGATGAGGTTAGGAAGGCCAGGGCACAGCTTGAGCTGAACTTGGCAAGGTATGCAAAGAATGACATACCTGTAGAAGCCCTTCTTGTTAATCAGAAAAGGAAGGTTAAAGAAAGAGTACCCTCCTGATGAACAAGAATGGTAAACTAGTAACAACAGACAAGGAGAAGGCTGAGGTTCTCAACAACTTTTTTTGCCTCAGTCTTCACTGGCAACCTCTTTCCTCACACCACAGATGGAAGAAACTAAGATTATACCATGAAATAAATTATTCCATAATTGCTTCATCTCACTGTCATCAATCCTATTCCCCCAGGATATTTTCTATATGCAATATATTTCACTGCTGGAAACCAAACCCTGTATATACAACCCCCTAGACAAAGCTGTCATGAGACCCTTCCTACAGTTTTCTCTCCAGATTTAACTCTAATTTATTAGATTTCTTCCCCTGAACATCCAAGCCATTCCTTCCAAATGCAAAAACGTCCAAGTATTCAGTCTTCACTGGCAATCTCTCTCCTCACACCTCCCAAGTTGAAGGACCAACAAGACAGGGACCAGGGGCCAAAGTCCCTCCCACTGTAAGTAAAGACAAGATTCATAACCACCTGAGGAACCTGAACATACACAAGTCTATGGGATGTGACGAGATGCATTCCAGAGTCCTGAGGGAATTGGATGATGTAGTTGCCAGGACACTCTCCCTGATATTTGAGAAGTCATGGCAGTCCCTCAATGAAGGGAAACCTTACACCCATTTTTAAAAAGGGTAGAAAGGAGGACCCCAGCAACTACCAACCTGTCAGCCTCACCTCTGTGCCTGGCAAGATCATGGGAGAGATGCTTGTAGAAGCTCTGATAAGGCACATGGAGGACAGGGAGGTGATTAAGCATGGCTTTATTAGGGCCAAGTCCTGCCTCATCAATCTAGCCGCCTTCTATGATGGAATGAATACATCAGTGGATAAGGGAAGAGCTACAGATGTCGTCTATCTGGACTTCTGTGAGGCCCTTTGACATGGTCCCCCACAACATCCTTCTCTCTGAATTGGAGAGATGTGGATTTGATGGATGGACTGTTTGATGGATAAGGAATTGGCTGGATGGTTGCATCCAGAGGGTAGTGGTCAACAGCTCAAAGTCCAGATGGACATGTGTGACAAGTGGTGTCCCTCAGGGGGCCGCATTGGGACCAATGCTGATAATATCTTAATTAATGATATAGACAGTGGAACAGAGTACACCCTCACCAAGTTTGCAGGTGACACCAAGCTGAGTGGTGCAGTTGACATGCCTGAAGGACAGAATGCCATCCAGAGGGACCTGGACAAGCTTGAGAAGTGGGTCCATGTGAATCTCATGAGGTTCAACAAGGCCAAGTGCAAGGTCCTGCACCTAGGTCAGGACAATCCTCGCTATCAATACAGGCTGGGGGATGATGTGAGAAAGAGCAGCCCTGTGGAAAAGGACTTGAGGGTACTGGTGGACAAAAAGCTGGCCATGAGTCACCAATGCGCACTTGCAGCTCAGAAGGCCAATCGCATCCTGGGCTGCCTCAAAAGAAGTGTGGCCAGCAGATCAAGAGAGGTGATTCTGCCCCTCTGCTCTGGTGAGACCTCACCTGGAGTACTGCATCCAGCTCTGGAATCCCCAACACAAGAAGGACATGGACCTGATGGAAAAGGTCCAGAGAAGGGCCACAAAAATATTCAGAGGGCTGGAGCACATCTTCTATGAAGACAGGCTGAGAGAGCTGGGGTTGTTCACCCTGGAGAGGAGAAGGCTCAGAGAAGACCTTATTGTAGTCTTCCAGTACCTGAAGCGGGCCTACAAGAAAGCTGAGGAAGGACTGTTTACAAGGGCATGTAGTGATAGGATGAGAGGCAATGGTTTTAAACTAGACAAAGGTAGATTTAGATTAGACATAAGAAAGAAGTTTTTTTACTATGAGGGTGGTGGAACACTGGAACAGGTTGCCCAGAGTTGTGGAGGCTCCATCCCTGGAGACGCACAGGGTTCTGAGCAACCTGATCTAGTCACAGACTAGATCAGGTCTGACTGCAAGGGTGTTGGACTAGATGACCTTTGAAGGTCACTTCCAACCCAATGCATTCTATGATTTCCATGTTGCAAAAGATGCAAGCATTCAAAGCCCCTTCTTTACCAAAACATTCTAAGCCCTACAACTACCTTTTTTACACAAGCAGCATATTAGCACGACTGCCCAAAGAACAGAGGAGACATGAGGGCCATCGTGCTTTACAACACATCTTCCAATATAATATTTGTTTTATTTCTACAAAAGCCACCCATTCCAGAAGGAAAAGGCTTGCATCCTGGTACACATGAAGCTCCCAGCATCAAAAGCTGTATACTACATCATTTGATTCAAGTGCTAAATGATTGCAATGTTTTACTTTCAACATCTTTCTTAACAGAATTACCAACCTGAAGGGACAATGGGCTGTTTCCATCCTGAGCTTTGGTCCAGCAAGCAACAAGTTTTTCCACATTGCCAGCACAAATGTAACAGAGGCAAGCCTGCGCCTGCAGAAGGCTGTCCCCCTCACTCTCCAGCCTGTTACCCAGGAGATCTAGGAAAAACATGAACAAAGAAGATGCTGGTGAGTCACTCTGGTGATCCCTCCATCACTGCTGAGGCAGAGGAAGCCTGAAACGCCTGTTGTGTCTCTGCTCATCACAGCGAAACATATTGTCTCTGGTCTCCATTGTTAAGGGCATACTCCAGTATCCAGTACAGATTATCTCACTGAAGCGCTTCAGAAGCAGTTAATGTCATTGCAGCAAGAACTTGTCAAATGCCTGCAAACCTGCAACACATCAGAGGGGACAGTCCATCTGCCAGCATGGCAAAGGCCAAGAGACCAGGGTTTGGTTCTTCTCTCTGCCACTTGGTTTTTGCAGTCCCTCATTTCAGGAGTGCAACCCAAGAGTCCAAGGCTTGGTTCTTCTCTCTGCCACTCGGTTTTTGCAGTCCCTCATTTCAGGAGTGCAACCCAAGAGTCCAACTGGCCGAGGAATGGTAAGCAACAAAGCCATGATACTGCTCCGGGCTGATGTGTGCCGTGAGTTATACAGCTCCCTAGACACTGTGGCTGGTGTCTGAGGGGCACAGGGGTGTCAGGCACACAGCTATTGGCAATGTAACTTCCCTATGGCTAGCTGCCTGCCATGCAGCATGCAAGGGCAGGCATGGTCACTGCCTGTCAAAGAGAAGTCCTTCCAAGAAGTCAAAATGGCTCATGAGAAAGGGCAAAGTTCTTCCCTGAAGCATTTCCACTTGTGTCACATGCAGAAACACTCTAAGTCACTGATCCCTTGGCTGAGACACCTGTCACATCAACATCACTGTTACCCATCTGGAAATGGCAAGAGATCAGCAGCTGTGCACTACACAAGTGATGCTGGGACACAACTGCTCACAAGGCTCTGGGTTCTGTGCCCAGAAAAATCAGGGAACATACTGGGAACACAGCACTCCAGATGTTCCTTGCCTCCTCTGCAACAGGACCAGAGAACTATATTATCCATCAAAGAAGCTAGTAAGGCATTAAAATTGTTTACTGGAAGGAAAATAACTGTGGCAAAGTGCAGTTTTACTGTAAGTGAATGACGTCCAGTCCGTCAAGTGTCCTTACCACAAAGGGCTGCAAACTCATCTGGCCTGGCATAAGTGAGCACAGCAGCCAAAGCTTCTCTCCAATTCTGCAGATCACAAGATTGCACAATCCCTTTCCAGTTCTTCATTACTACTGCAGTGATGAGCTAGACCAGAAGGAAAGAGACCACAGTTAAGATCTCGGTAGGATTTCCTGGGTTTTTTTTTAGGATATGGTATAATCGGTATCTATTCAAGTGTACTCATCCCCACTGTATCCAGGGTCACAGGAGATACTGCACTGCAATTCAACAGCTGCAGGAGAATACGTTTTACTTCAAAAGGAGTTACAACACAAACTCATAACACAGACAGGCCAATTACTCTTGCTATAAAACATGCAAGAAAAGAACATGCAACTCTCTGCAAGCTGGGATTGCTGCATTGGTTTTCAACACTGTTTTTGAAGACAAGGATATCCCAAGTATTTGGGGTCTAGTGGAAGGTGTCCTGGCCCATAGGGGGGTTGGAAATAGATGATCTTTAAGGTCCCTTCCAACTCAAACCATTCTATGATTTTATTTAGCTATAAATCTTCTATACAACATCCAGCAAGAGGTATGAATTTTGTCAAATTGTTTCATTTGGCTTTAAGCTCTTGGCCTCAGGCTGATCAGAGTTGGGCAGCTGAAAAGGTTGCTTGAAGGGAAAAGCAAACTGGCAGCAACATCAACCTGAGCTGGCTGCGGTACCTCCGCCCTGCACACATGCACACAGACTGCCTGTCTACAAGCCCTCAGAATGAAATTCCAGTTTCTTCCATCTCAGGCTCTGCTTCCAGTTATTTTCCTTCAGACAAAAAACATACTTGGCAGCTGTGCTGCTATTTAGTGAACAAAGCCCTTGTCACGCCAAGAATTTAAGCTCAGAAAGAGCTCGACAAGCAGTAAGTGTGCATTTTGGGACCATAAAAGGAAAAAAGACAAACCCACACCTGAACAACAAATGCCAGGTCCTAAGTACAAGGTCAACACTCACTTTATAGCACAGGCAGATAACTGGTCAGGTTTCCACAAAAATACCATTTCCGAAACGATGAACTACAGTGAAGGAATTTCCCATGCATTCTCCTTCCTGTGATTAGGCCAGAAATAAGGCCAGAAAGGAACTGGGGTGGGCAAAGAAATACTACAAGAAATAAGAGTCTTAACACTTGAGATTTTCTTCTTTTCACTTGTCCACTACTAGAAATTTGTCCTGGGTTCAGCTGGGATAGGGTTAACTTCCACACCCTGAGAGGGAACACAACCAGGATAGGTGAACCAAACCAGCCAATGGGATATTTGGTATCATCCTGATGTCATGTCCATTATATAAGTGGAGGGTAGGTTCCAGGTTGCATGGCAGGTTCTGGGTGGTAAGCAGTTGTGTTGTACATCACTTGGTTTATGTATTGAATTAGTTTATTATTACTGTTGGGTTTTTTCCTTTCTTTGTGTTGTTCTGTTAAACTCTCCTTATCTCAGCCCAAGGTTTTTTACCCTTTCCTCCCAATGCTCCTTCTCATCCCACTGTGGGGGGAGAGGGAGGGAGCAGCCATGTGGTGCTTAGCTTCCAGCTGGGTCTAAACTGTGACAAAACACGAATAGTTCCTATCTCAAACTGGATTACAGGCAATGACCAACCAAATCCCATGTATAGACCCTAGCCTGTGGTGCTGTGTGCCCTAACACCCCAAGTGACAGTGCTGTGCAGCCTTTGGCCCTGGTCCAGGAAACCAATTAAACATGTCTATTTTATAGGCTGCCTCTTGCCACTGCATAAGACACTCTTCTTTGACAGTGAGATGCTAAAAAGTGACGACAAGCAACTTTCTCCCCTCCTCTAAAAGCAGCCATCCTCACCAAACCAATTGTACCGTGCTCTAAGGCCACTTCTCCTGTTTCATCTCCTGTTACTACTTTCTCATAACAGTAGTAAAGAATAAAGATTTGAGGAGCAGCACCAACAATCCCTAGCATTGCAGAAAGCTGAAAAGAATAGCAGCTAGCTGGCAATAACATGCTGTCTCCTAGACAAAGGGTGATTGATCTGCCCTGTGCATACTTAGCTCTCTTCTGTGCCTGCAGTGAAATGAAGCATTACTAAAATCTGTTAATACTGATCACAAGCAGAAATCAGCATAATGCTGCTGGCACTGGGCATGAGTCACATGCAACTATTGGTATTTATCAGCAAGAAATCTACTGCTGTATATGCAACTCAGAGACACTGGAGACAAGGTAAAGAATACTCTTCTTGTGTAGTGATACCAAAGTCGTGTGCCTCTTCTTATCAGTGCATTAAAAAAAGAGTAACAGAAATCCTTCTGCTCTGAGATCTTGTGGATGACTTGAATACTTAGTAGCTTCTCACAAAAATAAACCTATGAAATGGCAAGAAAACTTTTAAGGTGAAAAACAGGAGTTGCCAAAAGGCAACTTAACTGAAAACAACTTACCCTGGTAATTTTGCTCTGCATCTTAGCAAAGTACTTTTCCTGTGTCCTAGAAAGCAGCTCTTGCCCACCTGCGATGGCCAAGATAATGGCGTCAGCCATGCGGTTATCGTGCAAGCAGAGATCTACTGCACTTTCAAAGTTACCCGTCAGCAAAGCCTGGGTAATCAAACCATCCACATCTGCAACAAGAGAGGAGTGCATTTTCAAATGATGGCACAAAAGTCACTTAAATATGCAACGGCAGGTGGTTCTGTCCAACTGTACAGAACTGCACAAAGTTCTCTGCAAACCAGCCTCCTCCAGGCAGATATGCTCAAGTTCATCTCCACTCTCAAGCAGACTGTGGTCACAGCCACAGCGGGTGGCACACTGTCAGTCATCACTTACCTTGCTGCAGAGCAAGATGCTAGTAAATCCTAGCAAGATGCTAGAGGTCTAAATGACCTCTGAAACAACCATCCTGCATACAGTGCCAGAAAAAGTCAAACCTAGACATGACTCAGTGGCTTCTGTGTTATTCAAGAGCCCCATGGAGTTTCTGTACAAACAGTGACATTAGCACTTCATGCTTGATCAAATGTGTGTTCCTTTATATCAGAAATCACTCAGAGTAGCTGCATTTCAGCGCTAGGGTATACGAGTGCTGTATGCTTCTTTTCCTTCCCTAAAGGAGATGTATTTTCCAGTGCCTTGAGACAGCTATGAAATGGAGTTAGAGTCAAGTCATGATAGAATCAGAATTGTCCAGGTTGGAAAGGACCTTAAAGATCATATAGTTCCAACCCCCTTGCCATGGGCAGGGACACCTGCCATTAGATGTTGCTCAGAGCACCATCCAGCCTGGCCTTAAAAACTTCCAGGGATGGGGCTTCCACCACCTCTTCAGTGGTGTTGACACAGTGGTGTTGAACAGCGCAACCTGTTCCAGTATCTCGCCACCCTCATGGTGAAGAGCTTCTCTTCCTAACATCTAATCTGAATCTACCCACCTCTAGTTTTGATCCATTCCCCCTAGTCCTGCCACTACCCAACATCCTAAAAAGTCCCTCACCAGCTTTCTCGTAGGCCCCCTTAAGAAGACACAATAAGGTCTCCTCAGAGCCTTCTCTTCTCCAGAATGAACAACCCCAACTCTCTCAGTCTGTCTTCATAGGAGAAGCCAGCCCTCTGATCATCCTCGTGGCCCTTCTTTGGACATGTTCCAGCACATCTATGTCTTTCTTGTAATAGGGGCTCCAGAACTGGACGCAGTACCCCAGGTGGGGTCTCACAAGAGTGGAGTAGAGGGGGAGAATCACCTCCCTTGATCTGCTGGCCATGCTGCTCTTGATGCAGCCCAGGATACAATTGGCTTTCTGGGCTGCAAGTGTACACTCATGGCTCATGATGAGCTTCTCATCCACCAGTACCCCAAGTTCTTTTCTTCAGGGCTGCTCTCAAGCCAGTCACTGCCCAGCTTATATCTGTGGTTGGGATTGCCCTGACCCAGATGTAGGACCTGGCACTTGGTCTTTTTGAACTTCATGAGGTTGGCATGGGCCCACCTCTCCAGCCTGTCAAGGTCCCCCTGCATGGCATCCCTTCCCTAAAGCATGTCAGCCACACTACACAGCTTGGTGTTGTTGGCAAACTTGCTGAGGGTGCACTCAATGCCACTGTCCATGTCACCAACAAAGATGTTAAACAAGACTGGTCCCAGTACTGATCCTTGAGGGACTCCACTTGTCACTGGCCTCCACTTGGACATGGACCCATTGACAGCCAATCTTTGGGTGTGGCCGTCAAGCCAGTTCTTTATCCACTGACTGTCCATCCATCAAAGCCATATTTTACCAGCTTAGAGACCAGGATGTTGTATGGGACAGTGTCAAAGGCTTTGCTCAGGTCCAGGTAAATGATGTCAGTTGCTCTTCCCTTGTCTATTGATGTTGTGACCTTCTCATAGAAGGCTACCAAGTTTGTCAGGCATGATTTGCCTTTGGCGAATGGTAATACTTCACAATTGTGTAGAAATTGCCTTCTTAGTGGAACAACCAGTATCAACATCAGTGTTTATAAATCTTAGCACATACAATTAAATCAATATCAAGGTTTTTTTTTTTACCTCCACTAACAGAGATGTTAAATGTTGTCTTTGCAGATCCCAAATCTTCAGTTTCTTGTTTATGGTCCTTCACCCTCTAAGAGAAAGGAAAAGCATAATTTTTGAGATTATGTAAACATTTGTAATATACAGACACATTTTAAAAAAATATTGCTCTTGCATTACAAGTTAAAGATAGACCTCAAGACTACCAGTCACCTAACCGATCATTAACTTAGGAGGAAAGAGAATTCTCGTCATTTGTTAGAGCACTGTTTCAGCACAGGATAGCTAACTTCCTCTGGTGCCTGCACAAAGTGACCTCCTAAGCACACTGAGAAAAGCCTGGTCTTATCAAAGGACCTCAGTGCATGTAAACACACCATTATAAATCATTATTCTGAAAGATCACAGTGGACCATTTTTTAAAATGGATGACAAGGGGGAAGAGTACTGGAAGCCCCAGATTTCTAACCACCCAGATGTCTAACTACTCCATTTGTGCTTACACAAGCACAAATGCACATAGAGATCACAAATAGCAGCAGACACCTGGATCTTGGGTACCGACTTGTATGTGTGCATCCATGTCCACGTACACACAATTCCCTCAAAGCAAAGAAAACCTTGTCCCTTCCCTCCTCTTTCAAATTCAACTCCAACAAGAACAGTCTGCATAATGCTATCTAGCTTTTACTTCGCTCCACCTAGACTTACAGCTCATCCTTGAAACACTCTGCACTAGGCATATACCCTGGTTTAATTCAACAGAATTGTTGTGGTTTAGTAAAGCCGCGGCAGCTCGGTCCCGCCGGCAGCTGAGCCACGTGGCTGCTGCTGCTGCTCCCCTGCTGCGGACACAGGAAAAAACGTTTTAAAATGCCGTTCTTAGTTGAGATAAGGAAAGTTTAATATAGAAACACGTAAGAAGCAATTGCAGTAACAAAAGCAATAACAACAGTAAGAAAGAAGCAACACACAGAAATAAGCAATACCGGGGACAAAGGGAAGGACTGGATCAATCACACACCCCAAGCATCCTGATGAACCTGGAACTGGCCCGGAACCAGAACAGGCCCCAGGGCATGATGTCAGCATGGTATAGAATAGCCTGGCTGCACCAAATTAACCCTGTCCTGGCTGAACCAGGACAAGAATGCATGCCTAATTTTCAACACAGAAGTCCAGCATGGTCCACGCAGACTTAAGCACTTTGCACTCAGTACAGGAGCGCTCAACAGACAGAAGCTGTTGTTGTTTGTTTTCTTTTTCTTTTTTTTTTTTTTTTTACACAACACTCCCCCAGGAATTAAGATAGAGAGCATTTCCTGCAAGCACTTGGATTATGGGATTTCAAACAAAACCTTTCAATAATAAAAAATAATACCAACAGGGAAGTCTCTCTCCACCACCAATTTTCACAGCACAGCCTAAGAAGAGCGCAGAAATCGTCCCACAAATCACCTACTCTGTCATAAGCCAGTGTTCTAATACATGCAATGGGAGTTCAGGAGTCTGCTAAGAACACCCTGTTTATATACTGATCATTGAAACTGTACTTCAGAGGATGAAGAACAAGTCCACAGTCAACGAAGAACAGACATTTAGAACAGGGAGGTAAGTGTGAAGCAAGCCTTATGTTTGGCTAATGAAAGGAGGCAGCATCTGGAAAATTCTTTTGCTGTCAGATAATGTGTGATTGGTATCAGTTGAGAGCATATTGTAATTATCACAGAAATAATGTGCCCATCCAGTTACTTCATGTATGTGACACTCCCTGATGCATTGGCTTCAGGCCAATCTCTCAAACATTTACCACCCATGATGGCTAAGGTCATGTTTGGCTATGAATTCTCTGCTAGAAGAGACACTTGTTATGACATCTAGTATCTTCATGATTGCATACAGCAAAATCCTTACGCAGTCAGATATATGTCTGCCACTACAATGTCTAATGAATTAACAAGCAAACAAGCACCTAAGGAGAGCGTTCTGTTTTGTTTGTTATAATGGAGTCAACAACTGTACCATTCCAACACGTATGAACCATAAACCACCATCCTTATCTTCACAGACAACTGCGGGCAGGCACCAAGCACAGGGAGCACTGGTAGTTTTGGGGCTGAACAGTTCAAATTCTAACCCCAAAGGGAGACTGAGGTTATAGGGGAGTGTGAAGCTGGCCTATTCACACAGTGATACTAATATTTCCAGTGCTATTAACCTCACATGACAGAGGCTGGGTCCTTAGTGCAAAGGAGATAGATGGCACTGATGTCAGCAGGAGCAACGCAGAGAACAAATGCTCCCCCTCTTCTCCAGTACCACAGCTGCATCTCTGCAAAGGGTTATACCTAGAAACAGGGCAGTAACAAGCTGACAGCTTGGTAATAATCAGCCAGAGAAAGGGAAGAAAGGAATGAGAAGGGGCAGGAGGAAGGGGAATAGGGAAGGAATGCATTAGAGTTGTGACAGTAGATCATTGAGTATATGTTAGTGAAATGGCAGAGTGAAAATTATGGCAGAATAAAGTCCTTGAGTCTGATGCCAACTGGACTGTTACAAAACAAGCTTGTTCTTCACTGCCACCAAAATCTATTCACACGATGTCTGAGGCTTGAGAAAATCTCAAGCAACTTATCAAGAGTCCACATTTTATTCATTCTAAATAACTTTTTGTATTTCCACATAACCTCAGCACCAGGAAAAGCCAACAAAATAAAATGCTTTTAAGAGTAACAAAGTACACAGGAAGTCAACGGGGTTAGTCTAGAGGGCAACGGATACCTCGCCCAAGAAGTGTTCCTCTGCAGCCTGGCCTTTGTCCCCCTTGTTCGGCACAGATTCATCAGATTCTGCAGGAGCCTTCAGCAGAGAGAAGATACCATTAAAAAAAAGCCAGCAAAAGAAAGGGAAGAAATACTTTACTCTGCAAAGCATAGCCACCTTCCCACCAGACCTCACAGAAACACATTGGCGATATATGCTTGACTACAACAAACCCGGTAGAGGCCCTCCACTTCCTTGCTCTTTGTCATGACATAGTACCTTGTGCTGTTTTCACCTTAGCTGCCTGAAAACATGCAGCAAAACTTCTCCCCATTAGGCAACTACAGATGACATCTGAAACATCTACAGCATAAAAGCAATGCCATTTCCCCATTGCAGACTGAGGCCATTGCAATTACAACAGGCAACACCTGAATTGTATTTACCACTCTTGCAGGGAAGTGTTACAGGACCACACTTGTAGTCCTGCTTTTTTTAAAGCCTGGGGAAGGTGCTGCTCTTGAAAACAGCTGCCAGGCAGCAAGGCTCTGCCCTATCTCACAGGCAGCACAAAGTGTTACAGTCAGCAAGACAAAGGAAAAAAGAAAGGTGGAGGGACATCACTGAGACTGTGAACTAAAACCTGTGAGAGAGTCCTTTTTTGGGAAAGGTGGGAGAGAGAGGAGGCATTTGAGTGGAAAGTAGTTGTTGATAAGTACCTTCCGTCTACCGAATGTTGGAACTTTTCATATGCTGGGTTATTTGTGACTGACTTTGGGACAGCTACCAAGCAGAAAGAAAAGTTGTTCTTACTTTGCATATCACCATAGCACTATAAAGTCAACACAGATGTACACGTTTGCTTACCTCTCCGAAGTCACCATCTGCAAGACCTTCTTTATTCAGAGTGGATGTAATCTAGAAAACAATCAAGATTTAAGTAACCGCCCTTTTATTTTAGAGAGGCACACCTCTCACTGGTCTCTTGGATTGCAAAATCAGCACATGTAGCTAATATGTTGCGCGCACAACAGTTAACATGAAACATGAAACTAAAGTCCTTCCCAGCCTTGCAATAGATTTACTGCTAAGCCTGCTGCACCCCAAGCTCTGATACAACAGCTGCTCTATGTCTTTAAACCTTTAATTGTTAACTTAAGGGCCTCAAACCTCACTAGAGCTGCTGGAAACCACAGTCATAAAAATAGTATCAGAGCATGCATGGCAAAACCTTCTGTCTCCTCTTATTAGGGAAAAATGAAGCAGTGACAATCCTTGGGGAGCAGGGATCCTATCAGGAAGCTGTGATTTCAAGCACAGCAGGCATATATGACTGTGGGCTAGGATTTTCAAGTTACAGAGGAGTTAAAATGCTCAGCTTTTGCTGCTTCACAAAGCAAATGACAACTCCATATTCAATTCTGGTCCTCAAAAATGCCTATTTAATGTATATGAGTTTAAAATACATGCAGAAAATAGTTTGGCATCGGGGAGCCTGGGTTTCCTAATACTGCTAATGTTACTTACTGCTTTTGGTATTGCAGCTGCTTTTCACAAACAGCTGAGCTCAAATTGCTGGAGATACCATAAAATTTTCAGACTGTCTCGTATTGTTTCTTAATATTAAAAAAAAAAATGGATTCAACTTCAATGTGAAATGCTTTGTTGATAAACAGCAATACAAAAACATGCCTTGCAACTCCCTTCATCTATTCCTCAAATATTGAAACAGGGTAGGCCCAGCATTTCAGGCCACTTGATGCAGCTATGCCCATTTTCCCAGCTTCTCCCCCAAGCACAGTGCATATCAAACCCAGAGCAACAGTGGCAGTGGGCTCTAGTCTGTATGAAGCCACTCTTCAGGACCACTAATAAATTTCAGCTGAATTTTCTGAGATCTGCTTTTTGAAAACAGCATTTCCTTTGCTGTGCTTGCCTTTGATTCATGCAACAAAGATTTAGAAGCTCAGGACAGACGGTTAGCAAAACCATGTTTTTTTCTGTAATCACAATAAGTTTGTTCTGGAGGCAGTTTAATTCATAACAATAATGACATTTTTATGGAACCAGTCTTTGAAAACAAAAAATAGTTTGATACATAAGTCAATCATTTAAATCCACCGAATCAGAACTGAAGAAATACTAGACAGCTCCTGGCTACAACAGTGAGAGCAACAGAGCCAAAATGCACAGCAGATACTCCCCTGTAACACCGAGATAAGAATCTTCTTCCAACGTGGAAGAAAGCTCTATACTTAAGGTGTGCAAGTTGCCTCTTGGTAATCCAAATTTTGCTTTTCTAAATGTAACCAGGTTTTCTAAATGTAACCAGGTTTGATCTTTAGTGTTTTTTGTTTGTTTTGTTGGTTTTTTTCCCCCCTCTTTTTTTTAGTGTCCCATAAAAAAAAAAAGACTATTCTGGTTTTTCCAAGGTTGTTAATGAAACACTTATGCTTACGTGCTCTTAATGCTTACGTCCACTTAATGCTTACGTGCTCTTCAACCAGAAAGCCTAAAACCATATCAGATTCCATGAAGCTACAGTAGAAGGATGGCACATAACAGTTACATGAATAGCTTGAACCAACAAATATCAAAGCTTCTTGATGGGTGAAAATTTCAGATCAACATTGGACAGTCAGATGCAGACATGTCTCTGAAGTCTGTTGCCTGCTTTGAAACTTTCATTAAACACCCATACTGCTAATAGATGACATAGCTGATAAAAAACACCCAAAGCAAACTGCACGCTGTAAGAATTCTGCAGTTACTCATGAGTTTATCTAGACAAAATTTAAAGAGCAGAGAAAGATTTCTAGTGTATTTTGGAACAAAAACTCCTTAAAGAACACAACTATTAAAGTCAGAGGCTCTGACACCATGGGTAGCCATTATATTATGGCTATTAGGAGAGCTACAGCACTGACAACTACTATCTGCTGGGAAACACAATGATGTTGTATAAAAAAAAAAATGTTGTATTGAATAGCCTGTGGATACCGGTAATTGTTCTTCCAGTCCCACAGGTAGATGAGTACTTCAACCGTACATGGCATCATCAACATTTTGGGCTGTACTCTGCAGACAGATCCATCAGTAAAACATTTAACACAAGTGCAGCTTCTAGGCACATTTACCTTCTTCCTCAGATCATCTATCCTGTATCCCAAGAGCTCAAGGTATTTAACACGTGAATCTTCTTCAAAGTTCACCTTTAAAAAAACAGAAGTTAAAGATTATTTTGCAATTCACAATTTGTCATTTTCCGCCTTACTGGCTTTTTGTGTGACTGGCACAAATTACCCAGTGAGAGTTAGTGACTGTGGAGATTGAGTGTAATAAAAGAACTGAAAATGTCTTCAGTGACCTGGGCACCCAAGCAGATAGGCAAGGCTTCAATCTGCTTATGGGCTTCACTTAGAAACCTCTGACTGTTCATAGTGAGCAGGGAAAAGCACATTTAAAGCTATCCCAAGGCTCTATCTCTTCTCACTAGCATCATGTACAAAGATCACAGAATCATTACGGTTGGAAAGGACCTCCAGGGTCACCAAGTCCAACCTTTCTCCTACCATCTCTCTAACCACTACACCATATCCTCAAGAACTGCATCTATTCGTTCTTTAAACACCTCCAGGGATGGTGACTCCACCACCTCCCTTGGCAGCCTGTTCCAGTGCCTAACTACCCTCTCAGTGAAGAATTTCTTCCTAATATCCAATCTAAACCTCCCCTGATG
>JAVSBS010012541.1:0-26027 GCA_033124195.1 Coracias cyanogaster | reverse complement strand
AGCAGAAATTGATTAAGAGAGGGTGCAAAAAGCATGTTTTTGCTCAGTATATCCTCAAACATTTGACAGCTGGTAGCGGTGATTTCTGGTTTTGCATTTAACTTATTTTATATATTTAAAATGTCTACAAAATAAAGCATATTCCTAACAAGAGGTACTTAGAATCTTGACCTTTATAATTACAGTGTTTAGCTGTCTTTTTGTCAATATGCTTGGAAGGCCATCTAAGACATGGTCCAGCCTGGCCTAAGGTTAAATTCAGTTAATGTATCCTTTTTATCTCTCTCTCTCTGCCTTTTTCTTGTGGGGAAGGGGAAATAGCTGCCCAAGTGATGGTTCCTTCTGCATTTTTTTAAAGCCTGTCAGAAAATTAATCTGCCACTTGGAAAATAGGGTTCTTCTGCCAAGGGGTTAGCAAGCAGTTACTGAGAAAGGCATGCTCAGCAACCATCACCAGGAGGGCATTTCTCAGAACGTGGGTGACTGACAATCAATAAAAGTGTGCTCAGTCACAATTGAGGACATGGGTTAGTTATTTAGAGGTGAGATTCCTATGTGAAGGCTATACAGGCCTCTGTTATTATTTAAATACTGTAATCTTGTTGTCAAGAGGTTTTTTTCATACTCTATTCTAAGAGCATATCATTTCTCCATGGACACACTCAAAAGTGAGGTGATCTATGCTTCCCTAGTTTACTTAAATTGATAGCCAAATGCTTACCTCTTGTTGGTGCCATTCTATTTTCTTAGGTAGTGTTTAGATAATCTAAGGTCTGTAACTCCTTCTGTGTTATACCTGATGTGCTTTATCTTATAGCATTCTACAATATTTAGGTATCTTTATGCATGTAGACAGATTGTATGTATAAAGAAGATGCATGGTTAGAACAAGTTGTGACTAATATTCAACTCTGGGGTCATTAGCTTTTATTGTACAGTGTGTTAATATACATCAAACTAAATTAATTTGTAATCTGTGAGTGGAATACAAGGAAAAAAGACGTGTAACAGTGTCATAGGAAATAATAATACCTCTGTCAGAAGCCTGGTTTGTATGAAAACAGTAAAGGGCTATAATAAACAGAAGACTTAACCAGTGGTAATCATGGAGTAAGACAAGAAGGACGTTCATTCCATTGCAATATTTGCCAAAGCTGTCTGATTCATCCTCCATGGACAGCAAATGCCTTTGAGAATCCCCCTTGTGATCCTCATGTAAAATACCAGAATCCAAGTTCCCACTGCTATCAGTCAGATTATTCTACATCTTCAGGATCAAGCTCAATGGTAGTAGCTTCAAAGACCTTTTATTCTGTGAAGAAAAAAAGAAAATAAGGTTAGTTAATTTAGAATACACTTTCATGAAATGAACCCAATTAACTTGCCTGTGGTATGTTACATATTAATTTCCAAGTTTTTTCAGTGAAACCTGTTACTGGTTTAAAATTCTATATCCATATGGGAAGTATTAAAAAGTACTTAGGTTTGCTTCATAGTAAGTCTTAAGTCCCATTAAAATTATGTTTTAAAGTCTTCCTCAGCTCTTTCTCACATCAAAAAGTCATCTGAATCAACTGTATAGGAAAAGAAAAAAAGAAATTGCTGTATTTTTTTCTTAATCATTTTTGGTTCTTCATTACCCATGGACATTAATGGAGTTTTAATTTGTTGTTACACCAAAGTTTTACACTTCATTAAATCTCTGTGCCAATAATTACTGGCCTTATTGATTTCTTGTCTTTTCAGGTATTCAAGAGTGCTTCAGGGCTTGTCTCCCTCTGGATTGTTTTTCTCATATTGAGATGCCACTGTTAATCTTTCAAAAGAGAGGTTGAAAGCATTTAAGCTTTCTGTAATACATTTTCATCTTCTTTACCATGTTACAATTAATTAGGTGAACTGACAAGACATTTTTTTCCCATGCATAGAATAATACAGAATTTCCTACGATTATTCCTCTATAGCAATAATTTTTAAAACTCTCAGTGGTCTCATAATATGCAACAGGGTACATTTGCAACTCAAAGATTTGGCTCTTATATTAATTCACAGAAAAAATAGTTAGACAGATAAGGATTATACATCATTCATATTCAAAACTAAGGAAAGGATTTAAGCAGCTGAAATAGTTGCCTAAATACAAAATAATGATTCCTTTTAGTTTATTGGCTACCTAATCATGTGTCTAAATCCACTAGGCATGCTTGATATGACCTAAAGGCTTCATAGAAGTGCAGTTCTGTCTTCTGTGTAGATCTAGAGCAGAACAAACCCAAGCTCTTTGGTTCAAGATGGACAGGGAACTGCTGGAGAGGACACAGGAAAGGGCTACAAAGACCATTAGGACACTAGAATGTCTCTCTTCTGAGGAAAGGCTGAGGGACTTGGGGCTTTTTACCCTAGAAAAGACTGAGGGGGGATCTTGTCAATGCTTATAAATACTTAAAGGGTGGGTGTTAGGAGGATGGGGCCAGACTCTCTCCACTGGTGCCCAGTGACAGAACAAAAGCACAAACAGTAGCAGTGGAGTCCCCATCTCTGGAGACATTGAAAACCCACATGGATGCTGTCCTGTGCAAGCTACTCTAGGTGAACCTGCTGTAGCAGGGGGTTGGACTATGTGATCTCCAGAGGTCTCTTCCAACCCTACCATTCTGTGATTCTGTGTTTCTGTGAAATTAATCTAGTCTACAGTATGTGATATCCAAGGCAGAACAGAACTATGTCTTTTGGAGGACTACAAGTTCTTAGGACATATTGACAGAGCAAGAACTGTAACAGAGCTGTAGCAAGTAATATTTTTTTTTCCCAAAAAGCATTCTGGGATGTTATTTTGTCAGATTATACTTTAAGCTGCATAGGATAATTTTCCACCTTTCTGTGGAATCTAGGAAGCTATATAGTAAACATTGCAACATATATAGGACTGAAAAAGGAATAAAAATTGAAAAACCTAGGAAATAACAAGTCTTATCTCTGATCAGACAGTTAGAACCATCAGCTATGAGAAATGAGACCATATTTGGATGTGGATTGCTTTCAGAATGATTTGGCTGCCTCATTTCTGTTACTGTGACATGTCAAAACAGTCTTTGTACTTGTTTGGTGAAGCACTCCCTCAAACAGTATACTTCAATGGTAAGAATTGCCTCTCACTGAAAAGAAAATTACACCCAGGCCTCACCTTTAGTGCACAAGTCCTTTAGCTGTTAAGCTATCATACAACACAGGACTAGTGGTGGCAGGCACTGTTCTTCCTTTAGGTACATATAGGTTTGATTGACTCAGTCTACTTACGCAGATCTTCTCAAATGAAGACTTCAACAAAAGAGAATTAATATGGCTAAATTTGGGGGTGTACTTAGAAAATCATGCCAGTTTTCAATCATAACCCAATCTGCAGTTTTCTATTTCACCCTAACACAGAACCAACTCTTTCATGGGAATCCATAGCTAGTCAGCATGCCAACATTTGTCTACATCACCCTATTGCATTAATGTAGCACTTTAAATATGAAGAAGTTAAAGTCATGCTCATTATTTTTTGTATTTAGACTTAGAGCATCTAGACTTAGATTTTTTACTGGATTTAAAAATACAGAATCACAGAATTTCTCTGTCTGGAAGGGACCTTACAAGATCTCCAGACCAGCATCCTGCTCCTAGAAGGGTGATCTCTGAGATCAGATTAGGGCCTTATCATTTTGGGCCTTGAAAATCAATAAACATAAAACTTAAACATCTAGGTCTGTGAGCATACCTTCATTTCTTTTCCACAGATTCACTGAGGAACAAATTTTATTGTTCTTTATTTAGTCAAAACTGCAAACAACTATGGATTTTGCATAGCAAGAGGCAAATGACTGAAGAACGTGACTTAGATGTAATAAACAAACATATCAAAAAGGTTTTTTCATTTAAAACTTTTACAAAACTAGAAACAGTTCATTGACTTTTTAAAAGTTTATGCAATATTTCTAAAGGTTTATGGCATCTATCATGGACTCCCAGCTGTCCAGTTTCATTTTTTTTCCACACGCTTCATCAGTCACATGCTATATTCATTTTATTGTGTGGTTTTGGTATTAACTACTTTTGTGCAGTCTTGTTTATGTTCTGGAACTCAGTGTAACTCAGAAAGATACCTTGCTAAAAATGTTCATTTTATCTAATTTCTAAAGTTCTGAAGCATATCACTTTGAATGGTGAGTGAATATTTAGCAAAATTTTTGAGCACTGAAGATTCTTAAAACTGCCTTTCTTAACCTAAATCTTCATATCCAATTTTAATGATCATTACTTTCTGAACACATCTCCTCACCTGAACACTTTCAAGTCCATCCACCCATCACCATAAGATATTGTTAACCCCAAACTATCATAAAATCTGATCTATCTTTTCTTGCTAATTTAACCTGTCAATGTTTAACCACATTCTTCTGTATTTTTTATCTTTATAAAGCATTTCAACAAATTGCACCTTGATGCATTCTTGCACCCTAATGCAGCAAGAATGATCATTTAATTATACCTGTAAAAGTAATATTTCACTTTAAATTAATAGAGCAATAAAGCCTTTTAGGAAAAAGGTGGGAGAATGTGTTACAAAATATCATGCTGGTATTTTAAAGCTCCATAATGCCTGTGTTTTGATACATAACTCAATCTTTGATTTCTTACAAGAGACAAAATCAGAGCACCTAAAAGCAGTATTAGATATGCCAGTATTCAGGATACATTTAGGTTAAGTTCTATAGAATGTTCTGTCTAGTATCATAATACGTGCAACTTTATAGAATCAAAACTTGATAATAATGGCATTGTATTGCTCAGAATGTCAATGATGTCTGATGTCCTGTTCCTCAGAGCTGCCCCTTCAAATCCAGCCTAGTTTCCTCATGTTAGAATATCAGCAGTTTACAAATAACTCCACGCTGTCAAATGTTAATTTCCTTGGCATTCTCAGATGCCTCTGTCATGGATGGGTATACAGACCACAACTGGCAGTTCTACTGGCAAATCAGAAAAGGCTGAAGACTAAATACTCAGGGAAAATAAACTCTGGTCTCTTTAGATGAAGCATTTCTAATTTGTGGTTGGATTGTCTGTTGACTAACCCTGATAAGACAAGAATTTTCTTTTAGAATGTTTACTTATCAACTTAATTCCCACACTTATTCTAATGAAATTCCCATTCTAAGGAAATTAGAAATTTTATGCATAAGAATACAAATCTTTCCATATGTTGGTATCAAAAACTAAGACCAAGTGGTTATTTAGTCTTCAAGTAAATATTAAACCCTACATAATCTATGATTAGAAATATTAAAAAGACTGATTTTTTCCTTAAAATATTGTGCTTTTTCTTCTTCTACTTTTTTTTTTTTTTTTTCCTACAAATCATAAGGAGAAGTCAGGGACTTTAAAGTTTTCAGATGGCCAGCTTAATAGAGAAAAACTTTCTGCCAGTAGAATATGTACTTTAGCTTACTGCCAGAAATGTTCTATTAAATGTTGTATTTCCTTGATTATCAGAAATGAAAGTATAAAAGAAACTTCCAGGGAATCTGTGAAGCCAGGGAAGACCCCAGTGATGCCAAATGTGTAATTTAGTGAGAAACGACAAGTGTTCTTCAGGAATTTTTTTTTTTTCTAAGAAAGCAGCTCTTGCAAAAAGATTACATTCAAACTATTATTTCTCCCCAGTTTGTTTATGAAAATGTTATAAAGACAATGTTACAAGGTTATTTAAAGTCACTGTATTGTCACACCTACTATTTCTTTTCTACCTGTGAAGCTAACTATGCTTACAAAGCTGGAAATTTTATTGCCCTGATGTCTTCATTCATAGAGAAATATATATTGGGAAGCTTAGTGTTTTATTATCCTATCGGTAAATACATAAATACCGTCTTAATATTTTTTCCTAGTCTCTAATATTAGAACTAGACTGACTGGTCTATGATTCCCCAGGCACTGCTTTTCCTCCCTTTATTAAAGGGAGATACTGTGTCTTTCCTTCACCTTATTTCAGTGTTCTCCTTCTTCTAAAGATCTTTCCAATCTCCATAAGTACTCAGGATACAACCAAAATCCAAAGATACTCTGTGCCATTTTTTTTTTTCAGCATTCATAGGTAAAGTGATATCAGATCCTTCTCTTTGAATATTTTAATTTATTAGAATATAGTTTTGATCTGTTATTTCTGTCTTCTGGCATTTATTTCTATCCTTTCAATTTTTATTTTTTTATTTTTGTGTGTATGTGTGTTGAGTATCTGCACATAACATTATCTGTGAAAAACAAAGGAAAAAAAGATTCCTTTATTTTTTTTTGCTCTTCAGAGCAGTCTGCTTGAATGCTTTCCCGCCATGATAAGCAATGGAACTAGACTTTCTTTTCCTCGTCTTCTTAGTATCTACCCTATTATTTTTCTTAATTCCACATTTTAATGTTCTTAGATAACAGTAACTCCTTTCTTTACCCTTTCTGACTTTATCCTTGCATACTTGCCCTATTTGTTTATACTCATAACAGAATCATAGAATGGTATGGGTTGGAAGGGATCTCAAAGATCATCTAGTTCTAACCCCACCTGCCATGGCAGGGACACCTCCCATGAGACAAGGTTGCTCAAGACCCCCTTCAGCCTGGCCTTGAATACCTGCAGGGACGGAGCATCCACAACCCCCCTGGGCAACCACCCTCAGGGTGAAACCTTTCCTCCTAACTTCCAATCTGAATCTACCCTCTTCCAGTTTCAAACCATGACTCCTCATTCTATCACTACAGGCCTTTGTAAAAAGTCCCTCCACAGCTTTCTTTTAGGCCCTCTTCAAATACTGGTAGGCTGCAATAAGGTCTCCCCAGAGCCTTCTCTTCTCCAGGCTGAACTACCTCAGCTTTCTCAGCCTGCCTTTGTAGGAGAGGTGTTCCAGCCCTCTAATCATCTTCATAGCCCTCCTCTGGACCTGGTCCATGTCCTTCTTGTACTGGAGATTCCAGAGCTGGACACAGTACTCCATGTGGGGCCTCACAAGAGCAGAGTAGAGGGACAGAATGACCTCCTTTGACCTGCTGGCCGCTTCATTTGATTCACCCCAGGACATGGTTGGCTTTCTAGGCTGCACTCACATTGTTGGCTCATCTTGACCTTTTCATCAAACAGCACCCCCAAACCTTTTTCCTCAGGGTTGCTCTCAACCCACTCATTGCCCAGCATGTACTTCTGCTTGGGATTGTTCTGACCCAGATGCAGGACGTTGCACTTGGCCTTGTTATATCTTTAGTAATACATCATTGCTTCTAATATGTGAATAAGCTTTTTTATTTCAGTATCATCAAATTACTACTGAAGTAGTAAAAAACACATATTCTTGTGGTTTACTTTTGCCTGTGAACTGAATTCATTAGATGGTTTGTATATAGGACTTTTTAGTGAGTGTCAGTTTACTGTATTCCCTTTTGCTACATATATTTTTTCCTAAGAGAAATTAAATATTTAACTTATTGAGGTCAGATTTTTAAAGTATATTATTTTCCTTTCCAATCCTATTTCTTACTAAGAACTTTCACAAAAATTACATTCATTATTCAGGTTCTTAGGTTCTTCCATTTTTAAGTCAGAAAAAAAATCAGTTTAGCTGAGTATTGTCTCTTTATAATTTCTTCCACTCACTGAACTGAACTGTTAAAGTGGAAAGAATTTCCCATATTGTGGTTGACAAGCCTTACAACTGCTCTTCTAAACTGATCCGTCTCTGTTTTAAATAATTTGGTTTTTAATCCTTTAACTGATATTATAAAGTTGTTCTGGAACCTTACCATATTCTAATTTACATCCTAATTGTGCTCGTTATATGCACAGAATTCTTGTGTCAGCTTTCTTCTTTTTCCTACTCATTTCTTGTCCTTCCTGTTGCCTATCCCTCCCCTTAAAAATTATCAACACAACCTAAGAACATACTGAGCTTTATGTTTACTGTATTGTATTTTTCAGAAAGAATATTTAACAATTTAAAGTTATTGTATCTTGTCTTTCCACTGTTAATTGTTTCCCCACATCCTCCTTGCTTTCTTTACTTGTTTTGTTTGGGTTTTTTTCATCCTCTCCACAAACATTCAACAGGTCATGTCATCTCCATCTGAACTCAGAATAACCATTTACGTTCTTGGTGTAGTATTGTGTATTCACCTTTTTTCCTGATCAGAGGGCTGCATAAACCTCATGAAAATTTTTGTGTTTTCTGGCATTTTGGTTCCACTTAGACTTCCAAGATTTGTATCCTTCATTTGTGCCAACTGTATCTCTAGCCGTGGAATCAGATCAACAAGAAGGTGGGATTCAAGCCTGAATTTTGTTAAAGCTAAGGTCTCATTACTAAGGAAGTTTGAGATCTGGGTGTTGGCAGTACCTGAATATTTTGCTAAAGTTAGGGTCAGCTTCTGGTCATTAAAGCCAGGGTCACTCCGTTTGCATTTGTTCCAGATTTGCATCAGTGTTGCTATAATCAAATGTCTCATAGAATTTAGCTGCTAGAGAGTATTCTAGGCTCATTTCAGATTTCCAGGACTCTGATTTTCCAGGTCTCTGACCATTATGATGGAAAATACTACAGCATTCCTCTCTTGCATTTAATGCATATGACTGGGACAAATATAGGATAAAATTTAACTCATTAGTTTACATAGCTGCTGTCACTACAGGGATAAAAATCCTTGTATAACATTAAGCACTAAATGAAGCAGAGGAAAGAAGTACTTAACATTAAATTTAAAAAAGACAAATAGCAATGCAGTTAATTACATTTTAATTCAACTATTTTAGCATTAAAGTTTTACCTGTGAGAAGATTTCTTTAGCATCTCTTTCACACCAGCTGAAACAAACAAGTGAATTAATTTGTCTATAAAGCAGTCCAGCACAAGACAAACAAACAAATAAATATTGGACAACATATCTTTATTTTATCTTCTGGAATATGAAAATTACTCTAAACTGCTCAAGCATAAGCATATGCATACTCAGCTTTGGATTTCTAAATATAATTTACCATTCTGCTTTTTGGAAAATAATATTCAGTGGAGTCAGAATCAAACATAAGAGACAATACTCTCACCTTTGAATAATATTTTACTAAAGTTACTATATTTTCCTGAATGTTTTATAGGAAATGGTGCAGGTTTTCAGTGTCTATGATTTGCTCACAGGTAGTGTTTCTATGAAATCCAGGGAAAGAAAATAGTGAAGAAAATCTAGGCTGTTTTTTCAGATGACAGAGCTTAGACTTCCTTTCTTGAGACAGAATGACTACATAAGAATACATTCTCTTCATTGGTCAGGTATGAGTCCACATTGTCTCACATTCTGGGCTCCAGACTAGTTAAAAGTGAGGGAAAATTTTCAGGGTCTAATGCCCACTTGACTCTTCCTCCAGGTGCACTAGCTGGAGCAGTCCTGATCAAAACTAGCTGTGCTACTGCCCAGTACATCAGCAGATACTTTCCGTTCAGGACTTACAGAGAGCAGCATGGCACCATGTATTGGGCATAAATGGCAGAGTTTGTGCAGTGGAGGCTGAAGGGACTGAGCAAAATGTATGGCAAGAAGGGGAATTAAGACAGTTTATTTCTTCATTTCTCGATATTTGAGTCAGTATTAAATAACGTTAATAGGCTAAAAATTAAATTAAATTTCCCCAATGAAGACTTTTTTGCCAGCACCAATGTTATAAGGTCATATTACATTTAGGCCAAATTGAAAAGGTGAATGTGAAAAAACAAGGTGATGAGACTTGGCATGCTTGAGCCTGGCCTGGCCATGTTGTCTCCTGGCAGTGTAGTTAGAGCTCTCGTATTCTGTATATGTGACACATAAGTAATTAGATATAATCACAATTAATCATTGATTAGTTGTCATGTAAATATTGTGCTTATCCTCCAGAAGAGTTATCAAATAGAAAATCATAATACAACTTTTAGAACAATTGCACTTCTCAATAGCATTTAAAGAAAGCACAGCATTAAGTTTAACAGTAAGCCTCACAGTAGTAATTAATGCATTTTGTGTCCTGCTTCCATGAGCAGCTATGGTGCTCTTCATTAGCTCTTATATGACATTAATACCAGCTAACAACTGTAATGTTAGCGCTGGTAGGTTCCTAGATGTTGAGATGTGATCATATCAACATCTAGTGACAATGGTTAAGTAAATGAAGCTTCAGATTTTCAGGAAGGATGTTTTAAAATATTCTACCATGTTCATAGCTGGCTTTCTTTTCCTATATTGTTAGAGGTTTTGAATTTATAAACCATAAAATACAAAGAAGCCTCTGCTCTGGACTTTTTGTAATTGGTTATATGACAGAAATATAAATCTGTAGAATCTGTGGGAAAACTCATATCTTCCTATTATTGTGCCTTCATGAAAAACCTTATTTTTGAAAAGTTATCATTGCCTTTTTTATGTTGCAATAGATGTAAAACCAAATATTTTTCTTCCCTCACTCCAGATAACTCAACATTGCTTGAAGTGATATTAAACCACCCATCTACTTGTCTCTTCAAATGTGATTGGATTTTAGCGGACCATTACATGGGCCTATACAGATGAAAAATGGGGTTATTATTTCAGCTAAATTTATAGGACGTTCCAAGTACCTTTGGAATGATAAAGATAAGTTTAAAGCAACATTCAAGACAAATTTCTAAACCACTTACTATAGCGCTTGAAAAACTGTCTAATATTCTTTTAAATTCAGTGTTCATTTAATTTTAAGATGTATACAAACAATGAAAAAATACTAAGAGATACCAACCATTTGCATCAACTATTGATTTTATCAGCAATTGTATGTTCTCAGAGTAATAAATTTCAATGAAGGCTCTTGATTTTCTTCATATATTTATTTTTTTAATGAGTGTACTGAGTTTAAACTAAACCATATTATGTTTGATGTTTCAGGAACTGGGTGGTCAGGGCTAACCACAGAATCACAGAATGATAGGGGTTGGAAGGGACCTATGGAGATCACCTAGTCCAATCCCCCTGCTAGCGCAGGTTCACCTAGAATAGCTTGCAAAGTACGGTGTCCAGGTGCGTTTTGAATGTCTCCAGAGACAGAGACTCCACAACCTCTCTGAGCAGCCTGTTCCAGTGCTCTTCCACCCTCAAAGTAAAGAAGTTTGTCCTCATGTTTAGATTGAACTTCTTGTGTTCAAGTTTGTGCCCGTTACCAATTGTCCTGTCATTGGGCATCACTGAAATGTTCTGCAGAGCCTTTCATTTTTTTGCTAGCTCTAATTCAAGTAGATGGCGAAACAGCATTGCTAACCCTAACTTCTGTTAAGCTATACTCAGTTGGGGCACCATCAAAACAGAAGCCGGGGTTGAGCAGATGCAGTAACCATACTCCTTCACTAACCCTATAGTTTGCTCCTGTTTCATGACTAAAACAAATGTGCATTACACGTTAGAAAACCGTGCTCATTTTTCCTCATGGGAATCACTTAGCCTTCCTATCTGCAGCAGAACGTGTGGGCTTCTTGTTCACCAATTATGGAATTAAAGAGCAGCTCAGCATTCCCTCAGGATATATGGCAACAAAACAACTTGTGACTATATTGCTATCATACTAGTTATGTCCCAAGGGCCAAGCTGAGAGTGAATAAGCAGAGACAGTTGAGGTATTTCCTAATTTTTGACTGCTTGACTTTCAGCACTAGTACCGATCTTTTAATGTAATTTTGTTTGTAATAGTAAGAAATTGGATTAGTTTACTTGCCTGTGTGTCTATTAGCTGTCTTTTAGAAGCAGAGAATCTAATCAAAACAGGAGAACTCCTTTTATTTGTTTTTCCTCTTGGTTTTCTCTCTAGAGTGCTGTAGAATTTTTGTTTCTTTTATAGCTTTGTCAATCATTCCCTTCAAGGTTCTTTGTCTTGCTTGTGGCACCTGAATTCTGTTTACTTAAAATTTAAGAGTCTTCTTATCTAATACTTCTTTTCAGTTCCACGTATAGGCCATTATTATGTACTGTCTTATCTTTTATTTCTTTCCCTGAGTACTGAGTTTTGAGTTGAAGTCATTATCAAACCAGAACTATTGCATGTGTCAAGGTTACATATCAATTCTTATTTCAAGTATTCTTTTAATTTTCACTGAGTGTTTTAGTGAAATCTGTTTATGGCACTATTACAGTTTTCTTGGATTAAATCTCCCTACTTTTACAGTTAGTGATATATAAAATGAATAATAATGAAGCCACGGTAAATTGGAGAAAAAATGAAGTAAATATTACAATATATATCTTAATACAGGTCTATGTGGTAAAAGGCATCATATATTTCTAGAAGTTATATGCATACATTTATGGCCTAGTGCTAAATTGAATATATTCACCTTCTGATATATATTCACACTGATATTTAGTATGCCTAATGTGCCTTATGTTTTCTGTTACAGATGATCCTCACAAACTTTTCTTTGGGCAATTGACAAAATGTGATTTGACAAGTGACATACTTTCTGGATGCAGAGCTTTCATTTTCTCTTGTGATACTCTGTTTAGATTCAGTGGAATTTCTATAGTATTAAAAATGACCTGTAGAGTTACAGGGGGAATTGAGAAGCCATAATCAAACTGACATACACTAGATAGAGTGGGTTGTTGCTTTTTTTTTTTTAAAAAAAAAGCAAATCCATCAGGTTTTCTTTTTAACTTTTACTTTATTTAAAGAGAATATTAATTTTTAATTTATTTTGAAATTTAATTTGGTTCTGTTAAATATGTCTACATGCATTACATTATACATACACATATACTTCACATGCATATGCATATACACTTACATTTGAAAAAGATAGAGGACTGAATGCAAGTTAAAAACTCCTCAGTTTTCAGTGCTTTCAAAGTTAATATTTTATGAGGAATACCTTGTCAGACACTCTTCAAATATATTTTTAGTGAAAGGATATAAGAATGTGGTCTATTATAACTACCACATCAGAAGAATTGAGTAAATGATCCATAATGCAAAGTCTCAATACATAATTTGTCCAAACTTCTTACCAAGAACATTGAAATGGACTGTGCTCTTTTCAGTAGTATTAGAGATTATAATTACTGTCAGATCTCTCTATACATTTTGTCTTTCTTATGAAATATTAATGTAATTCAATAAAAAGCATGCAAATATTTTTTTTTTAATCATAGTGAGAAACTATTAATAAGGCAGAAGAGTCTTCCATATTTTAGCTCCCACCATCTGTAATTAAGATATTGGAACATTGTTCCAAATAATATAATTTGTAAAAACAATCAATGTGGCTCACAGAAACCTTTACTGTATGTTATGTCAGGAGAATATAAACCAAAATTCCTCTAAGATATGTGCGAGGACTGTGTTGTAATCAGGTTTTTTTTGTGCTGCTATCGTTTCTTTGGGCTATTTTAGCTAGCCTACTGGATCAAGGCATGGAATTGCGAACAAAATCTTCTTAATGTGAAAGATTTTTCTTTTTTCCTCCAGGTGCTGCTTCTATTGTAACTTTGCACTACAAACAGACTGCAATGTCTAGCTGCTTTTTACATGACAGAGGCTGTTTGGAAGTCATGTGTTGATCCAGGCTTTACTGATGAAGCTGTCCTTATTCCCTTCATCCCCATCACTGAACCCTGATAACCTCTCACTTGCATGATGTCTGAAAGTTGTTTTAAACGAAAGAAATCTAAAATGCTTGTCTATCTGTCAACATCCTATAGGCTAGGAGGAATTCAGCTCCATGGGGCTGTATCTGGGGAGAAGTGTTTGTTTCTACCTCTTCTTCACAGAGGCCTTGCAGCAACAAGCATTCCTTCTCAGTGGACCAGCACTATGTCTCCACGGTTTGGCAAGACTCTAGCTTCACACAGGAACATTCATTGATTCTGGCAAAGAGTCTTGAGAGAATATGGGTGATAAAGGGTTCTTTCACAAAATATTGTCACCAAATTACTTCTGAGGACCTGTGTTATGCTCAGAAATAGTTTTGAAGATCTGAGTGTTACAGTAAGAATCTGCATCCCTGGTAACTGCTGTGACCTATTAGAGATTCCACAATTAATTCCCCTGAAAATCTTAGGACTTCTGCTTGCTTGCAGAAGCTGTTGCCTCTAGTTTACAGTTGATAACAGTAACTCTTCAACAAAAGGATTTCACAAAGACAAAAAGCTCAGGTTTTGAAGGTTGTAATAGATGAAGAATGAATTTTTCCTAAAGTTATATCTGTAAGAATTGTTGGCATCTTTATTTGTTTATAGAATCATAGAATGTTTTAGGCTGGAAGCGACCTCCAGAGGTCATCTAGTCCAACCTCCCTATACAAATAGGGACATCTACCTAGGTCAGGTTGCTCAGAGCCTCAACAAGCATGACCTTGAATGACTCCAGGGATGGGGCCTCCACCACCTCTCTGGGCAGCCCACTGCAGTGCTCTATGACCCTCATGTTAAAGAACTTTTTTCTAATATCCAACCTAAATCTATCTTTTCCTATCTTAAAACCATTACTCCTTGTCCTATCACTACAAACCCTTGTGACTAGACCTTCCCTTGCCTTCCTGTAGGCCCCCTTCAGGTACTGGAAGGTCACTGTAAGGTCCCCCCAGAGCCTTCTCTTCTCCAGGCTGAACAGCCCCAACTCCCTCAGGCTGTCTTCATATATATATATATATATATGGCTTCTGCCATGATTTCTCACAAACCCCACAAACACCCCCAGCCCTGGGGACCCCTCTCTCTTCTGGTGGGCCACCTCCAGTGACAGGGCTTATGGGCACTATTCCCACAGTCTACACTTGTTTCCCAGCATCCCTCCTCCTAAAACACCATAATGGGCAGAAGGAACCATTTCTACACTGGCTTTCCAAGTCAGTGGGGAACTCCTGAACTGCTGTTACCTTTAAGAAGGCCCACACGTTTTTCTCGAAGTCAGTCTGGGCCATGTCGATTTTCTTCTGGCAGTAGGTGACAAAGCCTTCAGACTGCACAGCCTCCTGCAGCTGGTTTGAGCGGGTCAGGAACTCCTTCTCTGTAACAACCTGGCTCACATAGACATGGTGACGCTGCTGCTCCATGCCAGGCTGCTGCTGAGACTTGGCATTCTCAAATGTAACCAGCTTGCCTCCAAACTGGAATTGAGGCACAGTATATAAAAATACAAGTATAGCTGGAGTGTATATAAAAAAGTATGCACATACACCTATGTATGCATATGATTTTATATACTGTATATATGCTTATTGTCCAACAAACATTCCTGACATCAACTAATTGGTTTTTTTCCCCCCACCACCCCACATTTTTATGTATGTAAGGAGCTTGCTGGATACGTGGGTGCACATATCCATGATCATATTTAGTATGATTTATGAGCACAGATACTCCTGTACCTGTTTTTTCTCAGGCAAAAGATTGACTAGAAACTGAGAACTAGAGCCGTGGTCTGCACAGTGCCCAGCATAAACAGAGTATCTCATGACATTGCAATGTAATTACCAAAGAAACCTATGCATCATTAAATAAATGCTGAAGGATGATGTCTGCCCTGCTCTTAGCAGGCTGTTTACCAGTGAAAAGCCTACTTAAAGATGGGCAGCAAGTTGTGTCATCATTTGGAGAGATGTAAAAATCAACAGAAGAAAAAATAGAAGCTTGTAATATTATTTCATTCTATAGCTCAAAGTTAATTTACACAGGCCAGCTCAATAAATAACAAGGTCAGCATTACAAAAAGCAAAAAGCCTAGCCAAGAATGACTGACATTTGGCTCCTGGAAAAATTAAGACAAATAAGGGAATAAACGCCATTATGAAATGACGCATTGGTTAGTGGTTGGGAACATCTTTTCTCTTTGATGGGGAGAAAATTGCATTTAATTAGTGCATCAGATCATGAATAAACAGAGATATGATGCTAAAATTGAGCAATATTTCAGCAAAGAAATCCATTTCAAGTGGACAAGCTAAAATCTTCAAGAGATCCCTAAGAAATGTCCTGTGGCTCTAGAAAATAAGCCAAAGATAGAGACAAAGAACAGAGGACTCTGCTCTCACAAAAAGTAGGGCTTTGACACTCTCCTGCCTGGCTCCACTGCAAATGAAGCAGCCATGGAGAAGCCTAGCCATGTACTGCTCCAGTGACTCCTGCAACCTTGAGCAGAGCTAACCTGAGTATTCTCCACCACACTGACTCACAGAATAGGGTCAAACTGCACTCAAGTCTCAGATCTTGTTGGTCCTCCTCCCAACATATATTTGTTTACTCCAAAGCAAGCAAAGCCCTAGTCCCAAAACAGAAAGAAACAAGTGCCTGTTGGCAACATACCACCTCCTCATTTCTTTTTCCCAAGCACTTTTGTCATGCTTTTGCTGGCTTGCTGTCCCCAAGTGTCCAGTCTGGAAGCTGCTGCAAGCCTCTCCCGCCATGATGACAAACAGGGGAAGTTCTCCCAAGGTGCAGTACTACATTGAACTCTCCTCTTCCTAAACTGTTTTGCAGGTGCCACCACTATAGCCCTCCCTGCCTGGCTAAACATGCTCAGCCTTGTCTCCACTTACCGAGAATGATGCTCCCACAGGTCGCTGGATCCATTTGGGTGGTTTCTTTAGGGGCAAAACAACACCCTGTGGGGCAGTCTGCTGAGGAAGCTGCAGGGGTGGGAGGGGCTGTCCCATGCCAAATGGATCAAGGTTCCCAAAAGATGATGAAAGCTTCAACAAAAAGGAGGGGAAAACCAAAAGTGATGTATCTCCAATAAACGAAACCATTTCTCTGCACCAAATTGATACTCCTGCAAGCAGAGCTGCAGACAGGCACTGAAGACTTCCCATGAGCCCATGTAATTTTTCCCCTCCTCTTTCTGTCCATATTCTTAGCGGAACATTTCTCAATACCTGGTCAACTTGTTTCTGCCTCAAGCCATCCATGCTGCCTCCCATGATGGAGTAAATACTGATCCGCCCATTGAATGAAGCTGCAGACATGACAGCAGGGTTCCTGGGACACCACTGTATATCAAAGCACCACTGTGTGCTTGTGGGCAATTCATACAGCACCTGCACAGCAAACACAAATCCAACAAATATCAGGGCTGTTATGGAGCACTGACAATTCTCCTGCCTGCTCTGCGACTGGTCTGCTCTTCTTGCAGCTGCCACATCACCGTACACACTAACAGTGGGCAAGCCCTGACAATTGCTAAACAGGAGATTATCACACACCACTGCTTAGTTTCTCTTCCTGGTAAATCTTTTATTTAATCCACACAGGAAAAGCTATGCAGGTGGGGTACGTCTGTGCTGTCCCATTGAAAGCTGTGAGCTGTTGCTGATACTAATGCTAGCTCATTCAAAGCTTATCTGGGTATCTCTACGCACCGTGTCTACACGTCCAGGCTGTTTCTACAGAAAAACTGGAAAAGTTAAAACCTGCACTCTGGGAAGACATCTTCTCCTGCCCTGGAGCAGACTCCTGCCCACCACTGCAGCAGACATTTAACAATAAATTAGGAGAAAGTCAAAGAGCAAAATGCTAATTCCCTCACTGTCTCCCAGGAAGCTGCTTTTTATTTTTAATAAAAACATGTAGTATGATTCATTCACACATAAAGCCTTCCTAACAGTGCAGGATCCAGCTCAGATAGCTCATTTACCATCCCACAGCTTTTGCACTTTCGGGCCAATGTCTGAATTTTAGAAACACTTCTCACTGTCCTCCAGTATTACTGCCCACTCTGCAGGCAAGTGGCCCTAACATGCCTGAAGCCTTTCTTGTGGTCTAGGGGCAAACACTCAAGTTGTCTGAAAATCTGCATCCCCTTTGAAAGGTAACCCCAGGCCCAAAAGGGTGGAGTGTGAACACATTCAAGGGGATCTCACTGATGTGCCACTACTGTAGTAACCTAGAAAATCCCTCTGGTCTGAGTAAGAGTTCTTAAATTTACAGAAGAAAAAAGGCAACTGCAACAGTAATCCAACTACATCTGGCTCAAACCAAAATAGCCAGAAACAAATCGTTCATTTCAGTAGGGCTATTTCTATAGCAAGAGAGAAGCAGCAAAGACAAAGTATTAAACTGGCAATACTAAGAAAGAATCTTGCACCACCAGAACAAGCTCAGAAGGCACACATATACCAAACACAAGTACACAGGATAGGGAGAAATATGCCACAGAAGCTCATTCCTAAGAATGCAAGCACACCAACATCTGCTCTTCATGTGCCACTGTGATCTCTGAACAGAGATTTTTTTTTAAGTAATGCATGTACAATACCTCGCCTGTGTTAGGGTTGGAGCAGAGAATTTTAGCATCCTTCCCACAGCTAAGCAGCAGCTCTGAATCCACCATACTCCAAGCAATGGCCAATACACCCCTGTGTGAAAAGTCACAGCCAAAAAAGGTTTAATGTCGACAAAATCGTGGTAAATAAAGCATATTTATAATGGGAAAAGAACAGAAGATTGGAGGGGAAGGTAAACATGCTCAAGTGACTTGCAACTGGGCTCTGTCAAAAAACACACCTATCACACTAATTGTTGCTTAGCTTTGTGTGCTTGATGAATACAATATCTGTGTTTGGACAACACAGGTCTGTGAAGGATACAGAGGTGCCTTATCAAACACACCTAAGATTCCTGCCCTGTTGTGGGAAAGACCTAAGCACAGCGGGAAACTATGCCTGCAAGAATTCTATATATACAAGAGAAAGCAGCATGCTTTTAGCTTTAGCTTGCTAGCAAGGCCCGAGCTCTGTGGTGCCTGTGTCCCTGCTTGCATGCCTTTGCCTGGGTGTTGCTGTGGAGATCCCCAGTTTGCGAGGTAACAAGGATAAATTTACTGTTTGCATTTCAGCCATGGTTTTGTGGTGATTCCTGTGTCCTGCCTGTGCTGGCTCACACAAACAAGTCATATGGGAGAACCTGGACACCAATGTAACAAAATGGTTGGTTTGCCCCCAGTGTCATTAACATATAGCATGCAAACCTATAGTTAAGGTCAGTGACTACGGTCTGTCAGCTTCTTTTTATTAGCAGATCAAGTCAGCAGGACCACTGGCAGCAATTTTGGTAGAAGTTGCAATACAGGCTTATTGCTGTTCTCTCTCCTTATATCAAACACTCATTATGGGCAATACAGAAAGTTTCACTAACAAATTGAGGAGTGACAAGAATTCAACACAACCTTTCCTTGTACCCAAATTCAAGGCATTTAGGGGACCAAGGTGCAGAGAGACTGTGCATGTCCACATGTGAGGACATGCCCAGGTACACCTTCACTCCATTATTCAGGCAAGACCAATGACTACTTCAGCTCCCTCTTCTCAAAAAAAGACAGAAACACTCAAAACTTCAGTGTTTCAGCAGGATGGTGTTTTTTTTTTTTTTTAAATTTTGGGCCTGTTCCCTTCAAACCAGCACACTCCAAAAAGGCAAGCCTTTCAGTACACAGGGTTGGCTAGTCAGCAAGCCAGCATATAATGCCACCTGCTGCTGGAATCATCACCTCCAACTAAGTAAGCCTTCATAGGTAACAAGAAGCAAGATGTACAAACTGGTATACAGTCACCAACAGTGCAAACACCATGGAGCAGCAGGCTATGTAAGACCCGTACCTTGAGTGGTTTTCTAAAACACGAAGTGGTGAGGAGGCAAATCTTAGGTCCCACATCTGAATCACAGGCAGCCTGTCATCCTCCGAGGCCAAAACCATCTGGGTAGCAACATCAGGGTGCCATGCCAGGCCTGAGCAGTGCATCTGAGGGACAACATTGCACCACAACATGAAATAACTAAGCAGCACTAAAACACAACTAGCCTAAATATGTCTACTACGCGTGGTAAAACGCTGTTTGAGGGAATTTGCAGATGTGTTTGTGAGCATTAATCCTGACTGCATTCAGACTGGAATACTCTCCTTGTTTCTGTGAGTAAGCAGACTTGCAGTTAGTTTTCCAAGATCCTCTCAAAGAGATGACTTTGTGCTGTCTTGTTCACAGTTCTGTTTTAATGTAAGAAAACTGCAAAACCTGTACAAACCCTTTTCTCTAATATTTTTATCGATATTTTAATAAAAGCCATCATGAAGCAGAGGTGTCCTGGTTCGGCCAGGACAGAGTCAATTTGGTGTGGCTGGGCTATTCCATACCATGCTGACATCACACCCTGGGGTCAGTTCCAGTTCCGCAGTGCAACTCATGAGCGTGTGGCCAGTTGGCTCCGATCAGCTCTGTTTACCCTCATGGTATTGCTTGTTCTGTACATTATTTTTCTAACTGTTGTCATCGGTGTTCTTACTGCGATTGTTTCTTGTGTGTCACTGTATTAAATTCTCCCTATCTCAATTCAAAAAGGCATTTTAAACCCTCTGTCTGTGGGTTGGGGGGACAGCAGCAGCGGCCACGTGCCTTGGCTCCCAGCAGGGATGAACAACCACAGCTTTACTGAACCTCCACAAGAGGTTATGTGAACATTGTATCACTAGACTACAATCCTATGATGAAGACAGCCTACTGTGCTGCAGTTATGTTAGGCAACCAATACACAGAACATTCAGAGTTACCCAGTTTATCAGAATAAGAGTGCAGTGACCAGGCAGCTATTTCAGGAACATCCATTTAAAAATTTCATTTTTAACTCTTCCTACATCTTCAAAGTTTGTTATAGTAATATTCCATTTTAAATATACAGAATTATACAAATATGTCGTTCTCCGCAAGTTCAACAGGCTCTTTTTCATATTTATATTGCCTGAGGCATGGTGGTTTAACTCTTCAAATCTGTATCCCCTGTAACCCGCTCAAATGGCAACGCTCCTCTGTTGTACTCTGCATCACAGACCCTGCCCTCTCCAAGCTCGGCTGCAGCCTGCTCCCATTTCCATGTCCAGACCTGCAGAAGCACAGGCCTCAGCTCCATCAGTGAACAGTGTCCTGTCAGGCTGTACCAATTTTGGCTAGGATAATTTTCTTCATAGTAGCTACTATGGGGCTACATTTTGGATTTGTGCTCAAAACAGTGTTGATAACATAGTGGTTTCAGTTATTTCCAAGGAGGATGTCACGATCCGCCCCCTAGATGTCCAGGGTCCGCCCACCAAGGGATGCGGTCCACCCACTGGGGTCCCAGACCACTCCCCCAACTTACACGAAGTCAGGGCCTTTTCTGCTTCTCACACTACCCCACCAGTGAATAGGCTGGGGGTGCACAAGCAGTAGGGAGGGGACACAGTTAGGACAACTGACCCCAACGGACCAAGGGATATTCCATACCACATGATGCCATGCTCAGCATATAAAACTGCGGGAAGAAGGGGTATTAAGAGTGATGGCATTTGTCTTCCCAAGTAACTGTACGAGTGTTGGAGTCCTGCTTTCCTAGAGATGGCCGGACACCTGCCTGCTGATGGGAAGTGGTGAATGAATCCCTTGTTCTGCTTTGCTCGCATGCGCAGATTTTGCTTTACTTACTGTCTTTATGTCATCTCACAAGTTTTCTCACTTCTACCCTTTCAGTTCTCTGCCCTGTCCCACTGGGGCCAGAGCAAGCAAGTGGCTGTGTGGTGCTTAGTTGTTGGCTGGGGTTAAACCGCAACACAGCCCTTGTGCGCATCACACTTGTGATGCTGAGGAAGCCCTCTCTGCCTGAGCACTAAGTCATGACATTATCTGCTCTGCAAAACTAAATGCTCTTACCCAGGGCACATCAACTGCAACTTCATCTCTCCAGCACACAAATCATGCCATTTCTGACTAGCTTGATAAAAGTTTTTCTGTAGTAGCCCCAAACAGATCAGTAATTGCTTCCTCTAAACTAACTTATCACTCTGACAGGAAGTCCAACTACCGTGCCTTGTTTCAATCTGCATCTGCATAATTTCCTTTAAAACACTGAAAATCTCTCAGCATATACATAGCCTTTTAAAAGAAAGCATTAGATATTTAGCATGTCATATAAAACCATGCCAGGCAGTAGTATTTTATGTCATGTAAGAAGGGGTACTATGGCCTGTCCTCATATGCCGAGAGGCATGCCCCACCTCTCCACAAGTACCTGTGCAACCGTACGGGAGTTAACTCACCCGGTTATTGTGGTCACTGACTTTGATGATCGGTTCATTCTTCCTGAGATCCCACACAGTAGCTCGGCCACTAGGGCTGGCAGATGCCAGGATGTGCTGGACTTGCTTGTTCCATGCAATGCAGCTGATGTCCTCAAGAGGCTATTGTGCACACAGAACAGCCTGTCACAACCTTTCTGAACCAAAGCCTCAAAACCTGCTATTTTCAGGACTTGCTAAGTAACAAATCTGCAAGTAGACTCATCCCACGTACTGCATGTGTTTTATGGTACAATGCATGAAAACCCCAATTTATAAGCTGCTAGTATTTTTCTGTAATATCTGCATTTTGTATTTTACAACATGCCCTCAGGGGCATCCAGTCCTTGTGGATTCAACACCTGCAGTAATAAACCCATTTGCCAATAACCACAAACTCCTTGTGCAATTTTGTAACAGCTACAGACACATACATGCACTGAAACAACTTTCTTCCATATCTCCTTCACAAAGCACAAAAGGCTATTGTTTTCCCCACAGATCTACCTTAAGACATCTAAAGGCTAAACATCGATAAGGGCTAAAAACAGGCTAAATGCTGACCCTTAAGTATAGCAATTAAACACTCCCTGAAACCCAGGAAGGTAACTGCTAAACCTACTGCTTTATCTTCTGACTTCTCAGTAGCTGCTTTTTAGCTTCCCCCTGTTTTCCTCAATCCGTATGTTCACAATTCTCAGATTAACACAGAGGAAGACTAGAAAATGTGTAATGCTTATGGTTATTTAAAAAAGCAGAGTAACCTGAGAGACTCGGCTTGTTATTACTTGTTGCTTGATAAAAGGTAACATTTCTCAAAGACTAAAGGAGTATGTCTGCTTTCTCTGGCCAAATGTAATTTAAAAAAATTCTACCACATGAACACACGAGTCAAATGCTTGTGCAGGCAGCTAAAACTGCAGGTCTCTTGTGGATAAATATGACTGCATATCCAGGGTTGCTGCATGGGGAGCAGAGCAAACCACCCATCTCATGGACATGCATAGCTAGAAAACCACACTCTAGGGGCTAGAAAAGCAGCAAAGGTGACTTAAGAAGCTGGACAATTAAAACATGCTAGGCAACAACTGGCAAATTAGTGCTGTCACAATTGACTTCGTTCCAAGAGTTCACTGAAAGCTGCCTACGCTGCCGCTCAAACACCCTTAAGGACATGGGCTCTTGTTATATGCTTTGAGTCACAGGCATGTTACAAGGAGAAAATACCTCAAACCTCATAGTCACAAAAATGATAGAAAGCCTATTTTTGTTGGCCTTCAGGAAAGCCACTGGAGAACAACATACAGGAACATGTTTTTCTTTATTTTGACATGGAGAGATCTGTTGTACCACCCCTTAAGGACTGTATCTAACATTGCCAGAAGCACAGCTCATGGCTAACCATAATTGACTGCTAACCAAGTTCAACTTCAAAAGGTTGTTTCCCGGTGCCCCCCCGCGCCCCTTAAAACAGCTTTAAAACTGTAGGTTTCAATGTGCTCTCAACTTAAGTGACATGCTCTGCAGTATTTAACAAATACAAATCTGATACCTGTGTCTTCACCCCTGGTGTCATTGGCGTGGCAAAGCTGTTCAAGTCCCAGATATAAATTTCAGATTCATTAGCACCAGAGGCCATCAGATTAGTCTGTAATACACATTAATAGATGATAAGAGTATTTTCAGCATCAGCATTCACAGTCAGCTGCTGGGAGGCATCAGATCCCCAAGACTGTGCCAATTTCTGCTATCAGCTCAGTATATAGCCTTTGGCTCACACAGAGCAACTTTGGGAAAAAAAAGCAAGTGTTTTTTGAGATTGCAGGTAAGATTGAGTTAATTTTAAAAATTCATACACTGCACTAGACTGGCATGCAAAGACCAAAATCCTCATTTTGTGGAGTGCTCCTCCACTGCAGGGCAAATGTCCCTGAGGAGGTTGCAGGGGCACAGCTAGGTAAGTGGAAAGCAGTGACACTTCTGGAAGGAGGCAGATGAGGAAGTGGTGCTAAAGCTATCCAGATCTTTGCTCCAGGCAGACCCGAACATGCAGGCCTGGAGGAAGAGTATTTGTGCCTCCAGCACCCCTGGCCCACAGCGAGCGCAATTATCCAGAGCAATCCTGTATCTGGGATGCAAAAGTCTAGGTAGGGTAACACATGCAAAGGGCACGGAGTGCCCTTTGATCACATCCTGCTGGTGGCAAGCAAGTCTCTACCTTCATAATGGGCAGAAAGGAAGCGCTTCAGAGAGGACACAATGAACACAGGCTGGCCTTGCTGAAAGCAAGCGTGCAGGGACAGAACCACTATTTAGGAAACAAATTCAACACAGCTGGTGAGGACAAGGAAAGACTAATCCACTGTATCAAAACCGGAAGTAAACGCTCATAGTGATGGAGGAAATCTTGTTGGTTTTGAGAGCTCTTTTGCTATAGAGGCCACATCACCATGCTTCCTGTTCTGTCTCCTCTTTCCAAGTAACAATACTTAAAGGTCACAAAGACAGATCTTACCCAACCCTCAACAGAGATACCTAAAATCGGATGTCAGAAACAAATGAGAACATAAATACTCCCTGTGTGATGAAAACAATATTGGCACAGTACCCAGCAGCTAAAAAAAGGAGACTGGCTAAAAACACCATAGAAGACCACCTCTACTTTATACGTAAGATGAGCTAAAAAGACTCACTATATTGACAATATAAACTGAAGAGGGGAAGGAGTGAACCTGACACCTTAAACTCCTTCATTCCCCATCCTGAAATTCCCTAAGATGACAGGTTTTTCCTGCTACGTAGACACTCAAACACCAAATTTAGGTCATGCTTTTCAGGGGAGGGAAAAGGGTCAGAAAACATTTAACATTACACGTTAAAACAGGCCACTTATCTATGATGGTACATGATGAAGAACAGCAGAAAACCAACCTGGAACATGTTGACATCAAGCGCTCTTACTGGTCCTGTGTGCTTGTCTTTTTGGGCAATTATTACTTCATTGTCTCCAGCTATGATTTTGGCTGGGTCGTAGAGAATTACATTTCCATTTTCTCCCCCAGCAATCAGGACTCCAGAGACACTCTCACCTGAGGTCATGCTGTGTGGCCCCCAGATCAGCTTGTGGTACCTGTTAAGACACAGAAGTATCAACAGTTTACAACCACCCATCACCAGCTGCCCATACACTGATGCACCTCATTTTGCTCAGCCCAGCTAAAGCCTCCAGACTGCTGCTAACAGACACAGCAGACATCAGAGAAAGCACTGCCTGCATTTCTCCTTAAGGATGAGCCTCTGTACTTACAACCTCTTCCATCAGAAAGGTGTGTCCCAATTGTTATCAAGGTGCAGGGTCACAAAATGTACAAACAATAACCTGGTAACCAGTAACATCTCACATCTCCTGGCTGCAAAATCAGGTAAGTGCTCCCAGCTGCACGGGATTTTGAGCTCACCTTGGCAAAACAATAGGAGTAATCAAAGTAAGGACTGTAAGCCCATCCAACCACAGCCTGCAGGTAAACATCTGCTATTTGTGCGCAACTCTTCATACAAGAGAGGAAAAGGTGGAAATAGAAAAATTCCAAGTCTTTTTGCGTATCTGTGCTTCTGCATGGGCAACTATTTCACCTGCTGTACTGGAGGCTCAGGAAGTATTTATTTCACAGACCTGTGTCTCTTGGGCCACAATCTGTTTTCCAGATTAAATCAAGAGGAATTAAACAGGTTGAGAGACCTGGGGTTTTTTAGTCTGGAGAAGAGAAGACAGAGGGGATCTAATTAATGTGTATAAATATACGAGGGCTGGGTGTCATGAAGAAAGGGGCAACCTCTTTTCACTTGTGCCCTGCAATAGGACAAGGGGCAATGGATGCAAGCTAGAGCACAGGAA
>JAVSBS010012539.1:27692-57181 GCA_033124195.1 Coracias cyanogaster | reverse complement strand
TGGCTCCGGCGAGGCGCCGCTTAGGTACCCGCGGCGGCGGCAGAAGGGGCCCGGCCGGGACACGGGAGGCTTCGGCGGCTTTCCTGGGGCAGGCGCCGGCGGCGCTTTAGGGTGGGGGGTGAGCACGGCGGGCGCGGGCCCGCATTGTTGGCCGGGGGCGGCGGGAGGAGGAGGAGGAGGAGGAGGAGGGGCGGGCGGCGGCGGCGGCCTCGCCGCGGCGGGGGATGGGGAGGCGCCTGCTTCCCGCCCGGGCCGGCCGGGGAGGAAGGGCCGGCGCCCGCCGTCTTCCCGCGTGGCTTCTGCCGCGCGGTGTGCCCCGCTCCGCGGCGGCGGGCGGAGGCGGCGGGCCCTGAGCGACATGGAAAAGATCAAAGGGTTTCTAGCGGTGCTGGGGGTGGGGAGGGTGCGCAAAGCCGTTGTTAAAAACGCTCGTTGCGGGGCAGGGGCGGGCGGGCAGCGGGGCCGCCGGTGCGCGGCCTTGCCGAGTTAGCGGGGCTGACCGCCTTCGGCCCTGGCGCGGGCAGCGGGCAGCGGCCGCGGCTCGCAGCGCGCCCGGTTCCGCGGCCGGCGGCGTGGCAGCAGCCCCGAAACGGAGGGAATACAAAGAATGAAAAAACTCCGGCCCTTCCTTCCGCAGAGCCGCCTTCCTCTCAGTCTTCCTCAGAAACTTGAATACGTTTTGGCGCTTACATGGCGCTCGGCCCATTGTTGAGATGGGGCGGGCGGAGATCGCGCCTTCAGAAAACAGCGTGTCTTGCAACTTTTTTTGTTTCCGGCCTTGGATGCGCGATTCCCGCCAGGTTTTGGGGTGTACACGTAATCTTTTTCCGCTTTTCTTTCTTTTTTTTTTTTTTTTTTTTTCTTTTTTTGACCCAGAATTAAAATAGCCCGATGGCGTGGCTTTCACAGACTGTAGCTGCGCTTTATTTTAATAGATTGCAGTGATAGAAGATAAGACACCCGGGAGATTTTGCCTTTCGCCATGGCTCAGTTTGGAGGACAGAAGAATCCCCCTTGGGCTACTCAGTTTACGGCCACTGCAGTATCTCAGCCAGGTCAGTTGACATATCGCTTGATGTTTGAACCCTGACATCTAGTAGTTTTGGAGATTCTGTAGTTGGGTATGCAGGTAAGAGTGGTGCCGCTCACTAACTTATTTAAATTCTGTTATAAATGGTTTAAATGGTGAGTTTTTCACACCGTAGAGACATTTAAGATCATTGTTTAATATTAACTGTTGGGGTTTTTTGGTGGTTTTTTTTTTGTAAGGGTTAATAAATCTTAGGTGAACTTTTGTTGATTCCCTTGGTCAGTAAACAAGATATTAAGTTTCTCGTATCTAAATATATGTAAATCAAATTACCTTTCATCAAATTGCATTGCCCTGGTTTAATAACAGCACTATAAGCCACTACAGATTTTTTTTAAGTGCTGCCGGAGTTTCATTTCTTGGGCAGCCTAAATCAATGTCTGTGGAGTATCTTGCCTTTACTAATATATTGGATGTATTTGACATAGTGAAGAGGTCTCTGAAGTTTGCTGCTTAGATAGGGAGAAGGTGTATTTTTTTTTTTTATGCCAAGTTAGAACTTGGGGATCCCTGTAACCAAAGGTTCCCTGATAATGAGAGTGTGTTTCCTTTGGCTTAGCTAAGAAGCCTTATTTAATTGCAGACTAGTGTATAAAAACTTAGCCAGCTAGATTTTCATGTTTCTGTAGCATAAAAAAATTTTGAAGCAAGAACATGAAGCTTGCTGCATGGTGGATCTTGGTGCTTCTATTTCCAGTTCTGGGCTATCTTTTCCTCTTCTTGAGTGTAAAGTGTTTCCTAAATACTGTCTGATGTGAAGAGGCTTTGGCAAAGCTGTGGTGCTTTGAGGATTCAGGCTGCCAGAGTGTGAGCACAGGCGGTAACCTCGTTGAAGAGATGTCTTTCCAAAGAGTTGTACGTTTTTTGCAGTTGTCCATTGCATCTTGCGCTAGTTTGAGATGAAGTTGAATGACAAGCCTCCATTGTTTGTGGTTTTATGTATTGGAGCTTAGCAAAAGTTGGGAATGCCTGCCAGACTTGGAAAGAGGTGCATGTCTAGGGGTGGGAAGAACAAGTCTTTCTCCTGTCTCCATTTTCTTTCCTGAAATGACTCCTCCATCTCCAGTTTTTACTTTGGGCACTGGTCCAATCGGAGTGCATATCCTCAGGGAACTGCCACCCCTCTCACCGTGTTTCACAGTACTCGGTCCCAGTGTGTCTTTTCCCCCATGCCCATCCAGTCCTGCTCTCTACCTAAACCGCTGCTGTACCTAGCCAGCTGCCTACAGCAGTTTTGCGCTGTTCCTCTGCGTAGCTCGCGCTTCCCTTGACCAAATGGCACTGCTCTCCTCCTGTAAGAGAGTGCCTAACAGCTGGAAAAGGTCGGCATTGGGAACACGGCAGAGACTAACTTGGCTTCTGGTGTCTGACTGGGCAATACCTTGGAGTGATGGAAGGATGGCAGCACCTGGGCTGGAGTATTCTTGATACCTTGGCCCATGTGACAGCTAGTGCATCAAAAATAGTGGTGGAAGACTGAGGGCCAGCTCCATGCCCTGTTTCAGAGGGAAAGCTGCATAAAACCTGCTGAAGGGGAGGAGCTGGCAGCCATCTTAGACCTCTCTGAGCTAGGACCAGAAGGGGGCCCTGGAGAAGAGGTAGATGGAGCAAATGCACTAGAAGCACACACCAGATTCTTATCCATTTTCTTATTCCTCCAACTGCCTTTGGTTAGCCTACTTCTGAGCCTCCTTAAATTAAGTGCAAAAATTAATTGGGATAGGATTGGTCAACATCAGTTGCTGTGGGAGATTTTTCACCTGCTCAATGAGGACAGCATCTCCAGGGATTTTTAGCTGCTCATCTGATTCAGCAGCACCTATTTAAACATGAGAGCCATTAAAGGCTAACATTTGGTTGCGCTTTTGCCTTCTTCCTGTGCTAGTTCCATCTTTCTTTGTGTTCCTGGTGTCCCTCTTCATACCGTAGTATCTTCTCTCTAGTTTGACTTGAACGCATTTAGGTCCTTGTTTCCTTTCTGGGCAATCCTTTCCTATTCGGACCGCAGTACGCAATCACCATGTCTGCATCCTCTTTCTTCCCCGTCTGTACTACTGAATCCAGCTCCTGGTTTTGTACGCGTGTACTAAAGCAACAGGTACTGTTGCTTCTTTATTGGCAATTCTGATTTATAATGATTTATAATGTAGCACAGGAAACTTGTTTTGCAAAGCATGCAGTGCTCTCTGGCACTGCTGAGAGCTGAAGAAGAGCGTGTACATGCAACTGCAGCTAAGCTGTCACCTTTCATGCACCTTTCATTGTGAAGCTCTGACTGTCCAGCTCAGTTTGCCTGATGGAGAGATGCTGTCAGTGCTCAGGCACGCTGACGAGCATGTGCTGCTTCTTACCTGCGGCCGTGCTCCAGAAGTTGTGCAGATTGGCTTAACCTTGTGAATCTGCGTTCACAAACTGATCTTAAAAAACTACGTTTGCCAAATTTTTCTGTATTTTCAGAAGATTGGCCAAAGGTGTTACACATATTTATACATGCCAGCTGTTTTTATCTAAGTGCCAGGTTCCTTTTCCAAAGTGTCCAAGTGGTTGGGTATGAGGGGAAGTGATCTTGATGATTTTTTTTTTTAATAACAGAAGCAATGTGATATATAGCTTTTTCCTAAGCTGCTGTCAGCAGTGGAGGGTAGTGGTGTTATAAACTTAGTTTGTCTGCAAAAAGGTAATTTTGGGGTTGGGGTTTCTGTTTGTGGTTGGGGTTTTTTGTTGTGGCTTTTTTTCTTTTTTACACTGCTAACTTCGATGCTGTCTTGGTCATCCCTGGTGAAGTAGTAACTATATGAGTTAAGGCTCTTAATAATTGAGGTGTGACACTCTGAGGTAGTTGCGGAGTGACACATTGTGTAATGAGGGGTTCCAGGGGTGCCTTTGGGATAGCTTACTTATTACTGTTGGTGCCTGTGGTATTAGAAGAGAGACGGTAATTCCAGGTGCCAGCAAAGATCTGTGTGTGGAGGCTCCTACTTGTAACACAGTGACATTTCTCTACTTTTTGTCTCGTGGTTTTGTGTGTCACATGACTCAAACCAGAACTAAAAGTCCCTGCTGTGCTGGTTAGGCATTGTTAGATCATAAATTAAATCATGCCTACAACAGGAAATTAAAATTAGAAATTCTAAAATTCCTGAATAGCACAGATTGCTTTTTTGCAAGTACTCTTCATGCTTTTGACTTGCATAAGGATGTGCAAGTTCCTAAACCACCTGCAAAGGAGAATCCCCTCGTATTCTCTCAGCTATTGATTTTTGACATGTCTTTGGTTTGTTCTGCGGTGCTTGGCATGTGCTCTTTTCAGGGCTATGATTTTGGGTTGCGTAGTGAAGCCTGTTTTTATAGAACTGTAGTCAAGGGGAAGTCCTGGCTATGCTGCGTTCTGGCTGATTGGTGTTGCCATCTTTGCTACATGAAGATGTCATTGCATTTGAGTGAAGAACAGTGCACCTGATGAAGGCAAAAGTGCTTGAAGTTCAGTGTCTTGTCATTGCCAGTGGCCCCTGTGAGGTGGCTAAAGAAAAGTGTGAGAGTAGAACCAGCGTGTAGTGGATCTTGGAGCAGCTAAGAAATTGTAGCTGGTGCACAATTTGCTGGACTGCTGTAGACGGATGTCCTGTGATAAATACAGTGAGCCTAGTTTCTATTGTGTGCCTGTTGAAAGGAATTTTTTTGGAGTAGATTGTATGGTGTTTTCATTGTGAGTGTGTTAAGCTTGAAGAAACATAAAAACCCCAAAGACCCACAGTCACCATTTCAACTGAAAAGCGTCCAAAGCCCTGGACAGAGCATTCCTTTACTGTAATCCTAATAAATCCACATCACTTACCAAGCAGATAAATGTAGCCACATAATTTGAAGATGTTTCCCTAATCTTAAACGGTCTCTGGAATTTAGAAGCAGCAAGAGAGACTACTAAATACTCTGTGTTTGCTATAACAGAAATTTCTGAAAGATGTTTGAGCTGCAGCCCAGGACTCTCGTTTCTATCCAAGCCCTTTCAGGGGGTCGTGCCACACAGTATTTGAGTGGAGTTGTTCAGACTACAGTTGAAGGAAGACATCTCCATCGCTGTACTTGCTGAGATAATTACAGATCCTGAGTAGCCTTTTTGTCCCTGCAGATGCTTGTTGCCAGTAATAGTAATATGGCAGTCAGATGTCAATTCCTTGGTGTGTGATTCATTCTCTGTCTTGTTTTTTTGTGATTTTTTTTTTTTCCTTAAACTAGTAATGCAAATAGTTGCCTAATTAATAGTTGCCTATTTAATCAGAGCCTGTTTCACTGAGATGAGTACATAGATGAAAGGTAGTCAAATTAAACTCTTAAATTACTTTGTGGGGCAAATTGGTAGGAACAAGATACAGCTTTGTAAAACTTGTTACTACAGGTGTTATCCTTTCTGGGCATCTCAGTGGTCTTTTATCTATGCACTTTGTTAATAAGTTGATCTGCAGTATTGTAGATGACATGATGCCTCGCTGATATTAAATACTCATAAAATGAAAGTAGAGGTGGCAAAAAAAAAAATTTCCCATTAATGGACAAAACTGGTTAAGGGTCTTAGAGTGAGCTCAAGATTGAGGTAATTGTGGGTTATGCTGGAAGGGAAATTGTCATAGTGGAAAGTGAAGGGTGGAGTAACCCCATGATCCGGTTTTGGGAGCAAGGATGTTAATATTTTTGTAGGTGTCCTTGGTATAAAAAAGTTGAAGACAACTAGTAAAACTTGCTTGATGATGTTTCCCAACTCCTACCCCTGTATGGAACAACATTAGAATAGAGCAGAAGAGTGAATGAGAATAGCTAGTGTAGTCAAACAGATTCAAGGTGGCATGAAGTGAATTTCTGCTCAGCATGTGGAAATAAGGGAAATGCATCAGTTATTTGCCTTGATTGAACCAGCCAAGTAACGCAGCCAAGAAAAGTGAACGTTGTCCCAGGGTGCAGCGCCAGAGTGTTTTCATTAGATTTAAAGGTCTCTTTAAGGTGTGTTATGGGAGGCGTTGGTGAGGTTCCAGATGAGAGTGTGCTTGTGGATGGTCAAAAATGCACATGCAAATTGGAGCTGATGGACCAGCAGGAGGCCAGGCGATCAAGAGAATAGGGGGCCCATCACAGAAGTCTCAGATTTAGCTTGCTTGGCTTCTAAAGACACCCAAATGTTGGCATTTTCCAGGGGGAAAAATCATGTAATACTGGAAATACTGTAATTTTGCTGTACTATAGAATGCTTGATTTCACTATTAAAATAGTATTGCTTCCTGGAATACTGACATGACCATATTTGATACAGATCACAGTGATGGTGATTATCTTCACTGTTGCTTATGTATTTCTTCCATGTTTCATTCCCAAATAGCTGATCAGTGCCATCAGCTTGTTTTCTAAACGTTGTACTCTGCTGGTAAGAACAGCGTGGCAGAGAGGATTACTTTATTCAGGATCTGTTGAGTTGGCTACAGCATTTTTGTGTTTTCTATGGTGATGATCACCTACTACAAGCAATCTCATACTGCATCCCTGGGTCAGGAATGAAAGCTTCACTTTGGATCAGTAAGAATAGTGTGGAGCACAAGCTGCGGGAGGAATACTGTAAATCTGTTCCTCGTTTCATTGTGCCTCTAATGGCTTTAGAAGAGAAAGGAATCCTGATATTCAACTTGAATGTTCTTCAGCTCTGAAGGTGGCTGGATGGCTGACCTGTTTTTGCTGGCAATATGTTTCCCTGCTGAGCTTCTCTTTGGTTTTGTTTAAACATGTGGACTAGACCGATAGCTTGATGAAGTGATATTTGATCATGCAGCTGCAGATAACTTTTTAAAAAACTCCTGCCAAAGAGGGCTCAGGTTTCCAGATATCTTTGCAGTTCTTCACTCAGATTCGCAATGTGCAGGGCTCTTCGTCCCTGAAAGTTTTGTCTGTAAGGCTGAAGCGTACTTGGTTCAGAATTATCACATGCATAGGGAGCATTGCACGTGGATAGCTGCTCCTCCTGAAAAACTGATATGACAATAAAATACTTAAACTAGTGTTTCCTTCCAGCCAGTTTGAATCTGGGTAGCACAATCCCTTGCTAGTACCAGCTGGAGAGAGCTTGACTTGGTCCCTTTATACGTGGGGCCGATTAAACTCCCTGTCATTATAAGGCTGCTCCTTCTCTACCAGCCCCCACATCTACAAAATCCAGCCCGCTCAGGGACAAAGACAGTACTGAGTGAAGCAAAGCCTTGTGCGTTTTCAGAGGACGTGTTCCATAAGCCTCTGTGTCAGAGCTGCTATTACAGTAAAGATTTCTATTGCACTCAGATGGAATGAAATACATTAATTAATTTACAGAACAGAGCGACAGTCATCTAGTTCATCCAAAACCTGAAATATGTTCAAGAAAGAATAGTGTGTGTTTGTGAGAGAGAAGGAAATTAAGTGGTCTCTGTGCCTCTGCTGTGGTTTGCTATTTCAAAATGAATTTAGAAGAGGAGCTAGTGGGGTGCGATCCTTCATCTTGAAATTGGATTTATCTATTTCATGAGCTTGACTTGGGAGTGGAGCATCATACCCTGCATCTAGGATAACAGTCAGAAACCTCAGCTGCCTCAAGTTGCCCTTGGTGCTTATCACGTGTGTTCTCTTTTCAGCCGCTCTCGGCGTGCAGCAGCCATCGCTGCTTGGAGCCTCTCCTACAATATACACTCAGCAGACAGCGCTGGCAGCGGCAGGCCTGACCACCCAGACGCCAACCAACTACCAGCTCACCCAGACAGCTGCTTTACAGCAGCAGGCTGCAGCTGCAGCAGCTGCCCTACAGCAGGTAAAGGAAAATGAGCCTTTGCTGTTGACTGTACGGAGACTTGAACAATATAAACTGGTGGCTTTGTAAAGCTGAAGTATCCAGGAGAAAAGCAGAATGGGAAATGGTGAACACTGCAGTGTAAACCTATTTAAAAAAAAAAAAAAAAGGGATTTTAGATCTGCAGCTATCAATAATTGTATTAAGTCGTGAAGGTGGGAATTTTGGCTATGGAAAATGTCTTGGGGAAAAGGAGTTTTGCTGCACTTAAACGGAGAATCTCAAGCCCCAAGTATCTTCCATCACTGTATGTGTCCTTAATAGCATTTTGCATGACTTCATACTGTGCCCTAAATACTGTGTAAGTGTCAGGCTTAACACAAATAGCTGATTTTAACTAGGAAGAGTACTATAAAGGATTAAGAATATTTGTTATGGAAGTAACAATATGCTGGCATTATTAGTTATTTTTTTTTGTATTGGAATTGGTAAATGTCAATTTCGGTCTAAAACTTGCTTAGTGGATAACTTGTATGTGGTATTATTGGGGTAATAATACTTCCTGTTTATGAGATATTTTGCTTTTATCTGTTTCAGCAATATTCACAACCTCAGCAGACTCTCTATAGTGTACAGCAACAGGTTTGTCTGATTCTTACTGTGTACATCCCAAATAACTTTAAAAGTAATACTGGTTGTGTGTCTTGTAGGATTTGTCTCCAAAATCACCTTCATATGGGAAGTTGTAAAAGAAACTAAGTAGTATTTTTTGTAGTTAAAGAGAGCTTGAAGTTCATAGACGTGGAGAGACGTATCCAGAAAGGAAGCCTGCCTGCCTTCATACAAGAAGGAAATTTAACAATACCTAGTAGTCCATGTGTACACGATTCCCGCTAAACTTTGCTCTAGACAGGGCCGTGTATTTTAACTGCTGGAAAGATGCTGTCCAAAAAAAGTTCCCTTTTATGTCTTTTAATGGTCTTTGAACTTAACAGTATTTTGAAAAATAATAAAAAGACATGGGAAATTACAGGCCTAAGTTTCTCAAGCTGCCAAAACGTTTAACTTTCAGTTACAAAACCCCCCAGCATTTCTGCTTACTAAATAAACCTGATTATACAGTCTTAAAATTAACCACATGAGCACAATTTTATGCATATGAAGAACTGCTGAAATGACCAAACCCCCAAAGGACTATTAACTGACTCAGATTAAGCAAAAACTCTTACTTGTAAAGAGGAGGTAAAACTGTACGATTTCCTTAAGCATATAAAATTAATTTATAACTTTATTTATTTTAAGTTGCAGCAACCTCAGCAGACCCTTTTAACTCAGGTTAGTTTGGTTTTATTGTTTGGTCTTCATTCCCAAACACAGATAATGCAAGAGTGCAAATTTGTGACATCTTGGGTAGTTTAATCTGTAAAATGAACTAATATGAATGGACGTTTTATTGGTACAGGTTTATTTTATCCAGATGTTAAAATATGCATAGCCTGGGTATCAGAAATAATAGCAACCACTTTTCCTTAATCTTGAAGGGAATGTGTGTTGATTACATTGTAATTCTATTTTTTTGTTTGAACTTCAAGTGTTCGGTTATTTTGCAGTTAGTAACAAACCGGGAAAATCTGTTTAGAGAAGGAATTTAACTTTCTGTGTAAAGAGTCTAGCAGTATGTGTACAGAGAGGTTTAAAAAGAATCTTGCTGAGCTTGGCAGGCTTAAAACATGCAAGCATTTAACACACTAAGCTGCTCTAGTTCCATTTTCACTTAACCTTGCAAACATGCTTTAAAAAGAAGAGGTAAAAATAGGTTACTTGATTTCATTATCTTACTGTATTGTGCTTTTGTAAGAAGGCAAGCACGTGAATCTTTGAGTTAGGGAACGGTTTGTATTAGCCTCGACCTTTACTGACTTCTAACACTATGATTGGGATGGAAATCTCTTAAGTGTGTATTCCTAGCAAAGTCAGGAACTTACCTCCTCTGCAAGCCCACTGTACTGGTTACCCATAAACAATAACAGTCTTCACTTTTTTCTAGATAATGTGCATATTTTGAGGAAGTTGACTTCTTAAAAATAAAAGGATAAACAAAGCCAGAATTCATTCCAAGTAGAAAAAAATAAATCGTAAAAAAACCCCAGCCCTCTAAAACCTCCAAACAAAAAACTTCCATTTTCTGAAAGTCTCTATTCAGAATAATTCCTTCAGAGGCATTTTAAACTCCTCCTGTCTACACGGGTAAAGGAACTGTTCCTTATAGGTATGTCAGCAGGTTATAAGATGTATAATTTGTTTTATTTTGCTTACAGCCAGCTGTTGCGCTACCTACCAGTCTTAGCCTGTCGACTCCTCAACCGGCAGCCCAGATAACTGTTTCTTACCCAGCGCCCCGCTCAAGCCAACAGCAAACTCAGCCGCAGAAGCAGCGTGTCTTCACTGGGGTAGTTACTAAACTGCATGATACATTTGGCTTTGTGGATGAAGATGTCTTTTTTCAGCTTAGGTAAGATGTAAATAATTGCCTACGGATCTACTCTGTGATATCCTCACTAAATAAAAGGTTCAGATGGTTGCATTCTAATTCTGTGACTCCATTGATAGTGCCTGCAGTTAGTATGTTTTTTGCTGTCAGTGCTGAAAATCAGGTGGTCAGTAAGTTAATAAGACACTAGTTCTGTCTTCTTTGATGTGAATTTTTGAGCAAACCCCAAAGCTGGGAGACTCAGAAGGTATTAAGCTCCTTATAATATGGAATTGCAGAATTTGTGGGTGATTAAATGCATATATTATCTGCCTGTCTTAACTCAGTACTCTTTAGGGAACTTCTGCTTTTGGGCCAAAGACAGGAATTAAATTCCTGTGCGTACTCCAAACTGAAGCAGATACTACTTAGACTGCGTTTGAGGGTAGATGGGTTTTTTAATGCACTCTGTCTAGTTTCTCTCAAAATGCAAATGTAAAACTAGCTAAATAAGACTCTCACAGTACATTTTCTGTAATGTTTGCAGTGCTGTTAAAGGAAAGACACCTCAAGTGGGTGACAGAGTTTTGGTAGAAGCTACGTACAATCCCAATATGCCATTCAAATGGAACGCACAGAGGATCCAGACACTTCCAAATCAGGTATGTGGAGTTGCCCGGTCTAACTTGTACTGACTGCTTCTGGTTTAAGCTCACTCAGAACTCATTTTCTTTTTTGCTGGTAGAACCAGACGCAAGCTCAGCCGTTGCTGAAGACCCCTCCGGCAGTTCTTCAGCCCATTGCACAGCAGACTGCATTCAGTGTCCAGGCACAGCCGCAGCCACAGTCCTTGTTGCAGGCACAGATATCAGCAGCTTCGATCACACCTTTGCTTCAGACGCAGCCTCAGCCATTACTGCAGCAGCCACAGCAGAAAGGTGCTCCTTCAGTAGACAAAGCTTGTCGTGTTCCGTCTGGTGCTTCATCCGTGGTGACTGGTTTTTTTGTTAGTCAGAAGATTGAAGTAATAGGTGAAATAATATGGGAAGGACTCTGTAAAATGACCAGCTTGAATATGTGTCTTCCTGCAGCTATATGCAAGGCACATTGCTTGCAGGGGTTCAAGAATCACCTGGTTGGTGAAATCCCTATGGACTCCTTGTTCATATATTAAGATTTCATAATCAGAAAGCAAATTCAATGTAGTCTTTATTCTGACGCTTTCACAGACAAGTTGTGGAGTTGGAAGTATTAACAGTGGTGTGTAGTTCTTCAGCAACTTCTGGAGTGTTCAGCAAGATCAGATTTCACACAGTTGTATTGTTAAAACTATTATTTCTAAATTTGTGGGTTATTTACTTCAGTTAGCCAAGTTGGCATTGGAGAGAAGAAACACTGCTGAACATAGCAAATGTAAAACAAAGGTTGTTGCGGGGTCACTTGAACTTTTGAGTGGCTGAAGGATCAGTAATTGGATTGATAATAAGCTAAAATTTAAGAATTTTCTTACCCACAGAAAAAGCAAGGGGAGAAGATCTTAAGCTATAGCCTAAGCAGAATCATTCTGGATGGTTATTAGAATCTTGATTAGTCTTAGTTGTTCATTGGTGTTTGGTAATGTTTGCTCCATTTCCAATTTGTTGGTTAAATGTCTTGAGACAGCAGAAGTATGTGCTGGGGAATTGTTATAATATATAACAGTATAATAAATGGATTTAAGAATAATTTTCAGGAAGCTAATTGTTTTTACCTATGAATAGCCTCAAAAGCAAGCTTTACGTTTTCTTTAGTTCAATGAGTAGGTAGTAGGTCTATATTAAAACAAATTCCTTTTCCAATAAAAGGCTTAGCTACTGTGATAGCTTCTTTGTGCTCAGATTATATTTGCTTCCATCTTAAGAAGATGCTTTTAAACCCATGTCACTTACTAGAGTCTTCGCATCAGTGAAGAAAAGCGTAGGTCTCTTGAATTTCTTGAAGTGGATGTTACTAATAAATAATTTTTGACTTGAGTAAGTTTAGAAAACATACACAAGTGAAACAACTGTAATGCAGCAATGTTTCTAAAGTAGGAATAGTTGCCCCTTATTACCTCTTCATCTTGTAAATTTTTGTTTCAGGTGGCTTGTTACAGCCCCCCGTTCGTCTGGTTTCACAGCCTCAACCAGCTCGAAGATTAGACCCACCATCCCGATTTTCCGGGAGGAATGACAGAGGAGGAGACCCTATGCCAAACCGAAAAGATGACAGGAGGTACGTTGTACAAGACTAGACTGTAATCAGAGCATTCTGTAAAGACCTGTATACCAACCAAGCTGAGCGTCTTGCTCCAGTGAGTCGATACGCACAAGTAGCTTTGCCTTTAGATATTGGTCAAGAGTTCTTGCCTATCTGAAATGAAGGAGCTGCATAATCAGTCTGTCTTGTAAAGAGACAGTGTGCTGAAACAAACCGTGAGGGACTTCTCCTCTCCGTTTGGGGAGTCACCTCCTGCAGGTGTAGCTGCTATTGTGCTAGAAGCCATTTTGTGTTACCAGCATGCAAAAATATTTGTATCTTTTATGCATTTTTTTTTTTAAAGTCGTGAAAGAGAGCGAGAGAGGCGTAGATCCCGAGAAAGATCACCCCAGAGAAAACGCTCCAGAGAGAGATCACCTAGACGGGAAAGGGAGCGGTCGCCTCGAAGACCGCGACGTGTTGTTCCTCGTTACACAGTGCAGTTTTCCAAGTTTTCATTGGACTGGTATGTTTATAGTGCCAGATGTTTACCTTAATTGTGGGCATAGATACCTGTAAGCCACATCAACACACGTGTGTGTAGTGGGTGTTAAATGATGAGCTAACTTTAAGTAAAGATCAAATATGTCGTGTCTGAGAGCCTCATATGATAAACTTTTTCTAGGTTCTTTTGTTTTTTGAATGCCTACTGCAAATACCTTTATAACCCTCTTTAATAAATATTCCCTAATATTAGACACCTTAATTAGAAGAGTGTTTAGTAGTTACTTGGTTACTTCAATCTGTGACACTCTAATTTAGTGTATCGCTCTTTAAATTTTATGTATATAGTACTAAATATACAGTGGTAGTATTTCCAATTAAATATACCTTTTAATTGTGCTTTATTACTGTTTTTTTTCTTGCTGTATCTTTCAAACGATGTTGTTTATTTCAGCCGTAGCTGTGATATGATGGAGCTGAGGAGGCGTTACCAGAACTTGTATATCCCAAGCGATTTCTTTGATGCTCAGTTTACATGGGTGGATGCTTTTCCCATGTCTAGACCATTTCAGCTGGGAAACTACTGCAATTTCTACGTAATGCATAGAGAAGTAGATCCTATAGATAAAAACGCTTCTGTCCTTGATCCACCTGATGCTGATCATCTGTACAGTGCAAAGGTTTGTACAGGTTTCCAGTATTATGACTATTCATTTGACCTTTTTTTTACCAATAGGGTGAAAAAGTGAGTATGACTGAACTGAAAATACAATGGCTTGAGTGAAGTACAGCTTTTTAAACTTCTGAGTAAAGAGCTAGTATGTAGAGCAAGTAAAGAGCTGGTATATAGAGCTTGGAGAATCATGACTGAAATTCAGTTGTCCTGACTAAAGCTGTCTGGATCTTGTTTTTACTGAGGTCTCTTACATTCTCTGCACCCACTTGCACTGATCTAATTACAGGAAAGCAGCCAGCTCCTGCAAGAGCTCTGAATGTATTTCTTGGGAAATTCATTCTGAATAGTTTACGGAGCCCTTTTTTTCTTTCTTTCAAGGGTCCTTTTTGTGCAGTTTGTGCTCTTCTGTTTAGTGATATTTTCTTTCTTTCTTCTTTCAGATGCATCTCAATATTTCTTATTTTTGTTGAAAGTAGATTGAGCATATTGGGATTGTCTGAATGTCAAAAAATGCTGCATCAAGGGCTGTAATGATATATAAAAGACCTCAGTGTCAAAACATCTTCCTAAAACCTGTGCCACTTGGAAGCTCTTTCATTAAAGCTTTTCTGATATTTCTAGGTCAATCTCTTTTAGAAGTATCTCCTGTTAAATATACGTTTAGGAACAGGAATGCCTTTAACCCATGTATTTATGAAAGACTTTACTCACCTTTTGGTATATAAAAACTTTGAAGTCTTGGCTTAAATACCAGACATACTGTTTTTCTGAGTCTCTTGATGCAGAGCAAGAGCTCCCTTTCAGAAGGTTAAGCTTCCAAATATATTCAGTAACTGAGGAATAGCATCTTGTTCCATAATATTAATCTGCTTAGGATATGAAGCAACCTTGTTAGATTTGACTGGCCTGACAGGATGCTACACGGATGCAGGTGAATGTGTTGGTCAGTTCTCTTGTGGTTGCGACAAAAGGAGTCAGTTACTGGAACCAGAAATGTATTCAATGCGCTTCTTGTATAGGGTTTTTGGCATATAGCGATAACATGCAAAGCGTGTTGCTTTCATATGCTTTCCATTTGTCCTTTTTAATAAGATCACACATTGCATCTGTGTTGGACGAAGGGAAATAGGTCCTTGGCAGACATATTAACGCTCAATTCTGCCATTTGATTTTACCTTGACTTGCTCTGATTTTTTGTGACGTTAAGGAAAAAGTGCTGGTATGTATGTGTTTGCACGATGCGGTCACTGTTTGCCAGTCATAGTGGGAGACCTTCACCAGACTGATCTGACTTACACAACAGGTGATGTTGATGGCTAGTCCTAGTATGGAAGATCTCTATCACAAGTCATGTGCTCTGGCGGAAGATCCCCAAGAACTTCGTGATGGATTTCAGCATCCTGCTAGACTTGTAAAGGTAAATATGCTTCAATGCCAGACACTTATGGCAATAAAGGTTGGTTGTAGAGCTTTAAAGTATTTGTCGGTAAGGGAGGAGCTTGTAGGCAGCTAGATGATGGCTTCATTTTTCCTCTGGAGAGACCTAGTTTGTATGTCAAATTTTCACAGTCTGTAGGAGCACCATCTTCACTGATTTCATGTTTACGGCTTTGTTGAACTTGGTTACACTCAAACCGTAAATATTGGAGAACCCTTTATTAACTATAAAATAATTGACTTTGTTAGCCTTTTTTACAAGCACTTGGGCTTTTTTTTAAGGGCTCAGCTGTGAAGAGAATACATATGAAGCAACAGTTAAGTAACCACTATATTAAGTGAAGTTTTAACTATTGTTAAACAGCCTGGAAGTGCTATGGTGTTTCAGGACAACACAGACTTGTTTTCCAGTTAAACTCCGTCATTTTAAAGCAAATGGGAGTACTTGGAATCTCTAGATACAATGCTCTTGTCTTACTTTTTGTAGCTTTTCTTTATCCATTTTAAACAGGAATGTGTTTAAATGTATCAGAATTAAAATGCCATTTAAATTAGTATCTGCATGTCTTTTGTGTTCGAAAGCTTTTAATTGCAAAGAAACAAGCCAGTAGAGAAACTTGATGGAAAGTCTTGCACACAAGAATGAGTGATGATGTTTTCAACCTATTCCATTTCTGAAATAACCTGTGGAAAAAAATAACTGAACTCTTTCTTGACTGACTTTCATTTTCAGATTTCAAAATAATGTGACAGTTTACTCAAGGATTTCATTTGTGTGCTATGAAATATGCTTTGCACTTTGGGAAAATGACTTTACCCCTACCAGGGGAACATTCAGAAGATTCTTTTTGTCTAGTTTTTAGTGGGTATGAAAGGCAAAGATGAAGCTATGGCTATTGGAGGACACTGGTCCCCATCACTGGATGGACCTGATCCAGAAAAGGACCCTTCCGTGCTGATAAAGACAGCTATTCGTTGTTGCAAGGCTCTTACAGGGATTGACTTAAGTGTGTGCACACAATGGTAAGTACTGCACTGCAAAGCAACGTACCCTGTAGAAACACTTGTCTGTTACCAGAAGTTTAAAAAAAGAGATGGAAAAACTGTTTTCTTTGTCGGCTGCTCGTAGCAATGCAGGTAAACTCCCCAAAGGATGTTCTGTTTTGTAATGAGCTTGATTGGTGCCAACTGTGCTGAATACTGCATTAAGAACTAATTTAAAATTCTGGCTTTATTTTGACATGTTATGCTGTAATTTTTCATGAATGTGCATTGAAAATATTTTTCATTTTGTGCATAGCTGGAGAAGATCGTCAAGAGAACTTCATTTCATTGTTCTTTTGTTATAAATAAATAGCCGTTTGTTATATAGCCATATTTTCTCTTGGTACGTTTTTTCCTGTGTTAACACTCATGGCAGTTTTACTAATACCAGGAAGGTCTATTGTATGCTAAATTTCAGGTGCTTCAGCAACTTTTACTTGTGCATTAAACCCGTGTGCTAAACAAGTGACATAAAAAGAATTGTGTTGGTTTTCCTTCTTTTTCAATTGTGATACCTTTTTACAAATATGCCGAAAGAGAAAATATGGCTTCCATAATTTTTTTCTTTAGATAAACTTCAAGGTCTTGCAGCAAAGTTTCTTTACTTGATGTGCTACAAGTGATCTAGGCTCTTTAAAATGTATTGTAGAATTTTTTTTCCAACATGCTTCTTCCCTTGCAACAGGTACCGTTTTGCAGAGATTCGCTACCATCGCCCTGAGGAGACCCACAAGGGGCGTACAGTTCCAGCTCATGTGGAGACAGTGGTTTTATTTTTCCCGGATGTTTGGCATTGCCTTCCCACCCGCTCAGAGTGGGAAACCCTCTCCCGAGGATACAAGCAGCAGCTGGTCGAGAAGCTTCAGGGTGAACGCAAGGAGGCTGATGGAGAACAGGCACTGAACGCTAATCCCTTTTTCTATTTCTGCTTCTCACAGGCACAGGAACACAGGCACAAAATGCACACCACATACTACACAACATACATACATAGGAAGAACATAACTGGTAACAATGACTGGTAAACCAGCTTTCAGCAGTGTAGTGAATGTTGGTTTTTATTTTTATTTCAGCTAGTTCACTAACTTTAAATGTGTATGCTGATACCACAAACGGAATTAAATTGTGCTTATGATGCGCAGAACATTTTTTATCATAGACGTAGTTGCTGGAATCTGGGACCAGTTGTTGAGTGACATGCAGTTTATGAATAGCTGTCTTTAAACATTTTGCCATTTTCTAAAATTTCTAAATTCTCTCCTGTGGCCAGTTCTAATTGTGGTATTTGAAATTGAACAAACACTAGTCTGAAACATCTGAATTTCAGGCCATGTGGCTGACCAACATCTTGGAATAAGGGAAGGTCTGACTGAACAAAGAGTAATTTGGGGGACTTAAAATCTGGGGGAAGATCACACACTGTATGGTTAATGGAGACCAGCAGTGTCTGTGTAACCCCGATATTCTTTGTGGTGTTGCTTATCACCCTTTTGTGTTCCACAGATCTGGCTTGTATTGGCTGAGTGGCACTGTGATCATTTATAAAGTGGTAGAATGTGTGTGTGAACTTGTCTAAATAATAACTTTAGGAGAAGACTTATTTGAAACAGTTGTGACCTTGCACAGATCAGCAACAGAATTAAAAAATAACTGAAATGCTTTCAAGCTTTCTGAAGGATAATTTCTAAATTTTATTTGTCAGGATGAAGAGGAAAAGGATGATGGAGAAGCTAAAGAGATCTCGACACCTACGCACTGGTCTAAACTGGATCCAAAAACAATGAAGGTAGCTAACACTTTGCTTAAATTTGATTCCATTGTACATTTTTGTTTTCAAGGCACAACCTGAAATACAGCTCTGTATTCCCTTCACTGGGCAAAAAACTTCAGCAGTGTTTTCTGTTCCTTGCTGATTTTAGAGGTGTTAGATGTGATATCAGAATATGCAAGTGTGATTCCTGATTTTAATAAGTGAATACCGCTGATTGAAACTGTTCTGAACTTCTGAACTTTTTTCATTAAAGGGTGTCACTTATGATGCCTTAACTGCAAAAATGAAACTTCTGCGGTAATCTGGTCATATCTGCTTGCGTTAAGGAATGTGAGGTCTAAAATAGTGCAATGTTAGTTTAAAAAGGCAATAATGATACAAAAATATATGTCAGAAGACCTAATGAAAATTTCCTTGAAAGGAATAACAGTAACAAACTGTTTTGCTGTAGTAAAATCCTTTTACTGCCCTTGTGAAAAGTTCCTCAACTGCTAATAAAATGTTTTGCGATGTCACTGCTTGATACCACTTACAGAGCTTTTATTTACCAGGTAAATGACCTTCGCAAAGAATTAGAAAGTCGAACTCTTAGCTCTAAAGGACTGAAATCTCAGTTGATAGCTCGACTGACAAAGCAGCTGAAAGTAGAGGAACAAAAAGAAGAACAAAAGGAGCTTGAGAAGTCTGAGAAAGAAGAGGAAGAGGAGGAGGATAGGAAATCTGAAGATGACAAAGAGGTTAGTTTTGGACATATTGGACTTAAGACTTATTAAATATCCATAAATACATTTATTTATACACATTTTATATATATGTGTAAGTATAAAAAGTACAGGAATAGGCCTAGTTGCATTGGGTTTTTGTAGTTCTCAGAGGACTGTACCGAGAACTCTGCTGTAACTTGAGCTGCTGAATTGGAATGAAATCTTGGCAAGTCTGAATTTCTGTATATTGGCAAAGTCAGCTGAAATGTGCAACTGCATTAAGGGTGTCTGAATTCATGTCAGACCTTAAAGGGACGCAAAAATTAATCCCAAACTCCTGAGAAAAAAGCTGTGCTTGAGAACAGGTGAACACACATAACAAGATCTTAACTTCTTAGACCTACACGAAAAGCAGCTGCTTACTTGTATCGGCTTTTAGTGGCGTAGAAGCCTTGGAGAGAGTTACTGTAGAGATGGGAGGAGGGCAGGATCCAGTCTGTGAAAGTTCGTAGTGTCTCAGGCAGTCCAGTTTCTTCATGTGGCTAATGGTGTGCTTAGGTTTGTTTTCCCTTGTTATGAAAATGTAATTTTTGCTTTTGGATAAAATTCCTGTATCTTGAAGTTTCTCAGTTTTTTTCAGTTGGTAGCTTCAGTACTACTTAGTCTGTTTTGCTGTTTCATGAGGATAAACAAGATCTGTGCAATAAGCCAAGGCTCAACCACAGAAAAGGGGCATAAATGTCTGGAGAATGTATTGTGTGTTAGTTGCTTTTAAAATTTAATTTGTGTATTGCCTGCTAACCAATATGGGATGGTGTGAAATATTATATATCTGTGTAAACCTTGTTGAGAGAGCAAAGGCCATGTGCTTGCTAATTCTGTCAGCTGCTGCCTTCTCCCACAGCTTGGATGGGCTTCAACTATCCTGGGGTTTCTTGCCACAGCTTGCTTTAAAATTAGAGGAGAGAGCTTTGATTGTGCCTGCTTTTTTAAAAAGCACAAGCCCTGCCGTGACTTTTTTCCATACTCATAAGATTTCAATATATCTGTCTTGGCAATCAGTGAGCTGCTTGGTATTTTACCTTTTTTTTTTTTTAAATTTGTTTGCATGTTGTATCTATATAATGCATTTCCTTTAATCAAAGAGCCGAGTACGTTGTCATCTGGTAATTGTTAAAGCTATGTTGGATATCTGTGGGAGGATGATGTATGAAGCCTTTGCTCTTCCTGTGTAAGGAATAAGACAGCTCACTGTACTGTGCAGCTCCAGAAACAGCCCTAAATGAACAGAAATCCCCTCGGGAGCATTGACTCCTTTGCTAGCTTGCATGCCATTCTTTGAAGTGAGCTAGCTTGAGTCCTTCCAGTATTAAGAAACACGCTGCGGTTAGCACCGTAAGATCGACGGAAGGTGCTCGTTGCTCTGTGGACTAAACACCGCTGCATGTGCTGCTTTGTGTCGCTCAAGATTCTGGTTGTGTTAGATGAGTCGGCAGGGGACACAGGATGCGTTCTGGAAATCAGTCTGTGGCTTCTGGCTTCTGTGTTGCATTCAGCAGCTTAGGCTTTCCTTCACTTTCTCCAAAGTAGTGAGTCCTCAAAACTAATATCTAGGCTGAAACTTCAGCTTTAGATATGCTGTATGTTATTTTTTTGCCTCTTTTTAGGAAGAGGAAAGAAAACGTCAAGAAGAAATGGAACGTCAGCGGCGGGAGAGGCGATATATCTTGCCCGATGAACCAGCAATCATTGTACATCCTAACTGGGCAGCAAAGAGCGGAAAGTTTGACTGTAGCATTATGTCTCTTAGTGTTCTTCTGGACTATCGATTAGAGGACAATAAAGAACATTCCTTTGAGGTAATTTAGCCGTGCTACTTACAACTAACCGTTCTTACTTCTTTCTAATTCTGTGCGCTAACTGCAGTATTCTTAAAGTGTAAAAGTTTATGCTCGCGTAGCAAAATAAAACTTCAATAAATTAGTTTCTTTGTGCAGTACCAAGAGAAAGCGGTCCAGTCTTTGGTACGTGGTTTAGTATAGTCACTGCATGGTATCCAGAAGAAATGCGTGTGTTTTCAGATCTGAAATGGAGTTCATAATTTATACAGTTACTCTAGGTCCAAAACTATGGCAGTACAGGAAAGAAACTCTTTTTAAAAAAAAAAGTTATTTAAGGTTTCCATATTCGAAGCAGATAGTAAGAAATCTGACACTGTGTAACATTCTGACATGGTGAAAGCCGGTAAGGTAGCACCTCGTAGCTATTTAATAGCAAGCTTATAAATTTTTAGTATATTTTTAAACTTTTTGTCCATTCTCTTTTCCTTCTTCTTTACGTGCAGGTATCATTGTTTGCAGAACTCTTCAATGAAATGCTTCAGAGAGATTTTGGCGTCAGAATTTACAAAGCACTGGTTTCTCTCCCAGAAAGGGAGGACAAAAAAGACAAAAAGAGCAAAAAGGATGAGAGGAAAGAAAAAAAAGAAGAAAAAGATGATGAAACAGATGATCCAAAGCCTAAGAGGAGAAAATCTGGAGATGATAAAGACAAAAAAGAAGATCGAGATGAAAAGAAGGTCTGCAGCTAGCTTATGCGAAGTATTATCCTGTCTGGCTCAATATTAAACTGTTTCTATTTGAATTTTACTTAATTGCTTTGAAAAGCTCAGATCTTACAGTGTTAGTTAATTGATTTGACTCCATCTATTTAAATGCCTCAATCATATTCAGTAACTTAGAAATTTTGCAGGTGTATTTGGGAGTATTTTAACACTCAGCTATATCACAAATGTATTTGGCTTTTTTAAAGTGACTAGATAGATACATGCAAATTTTGAATGAATGATAGTGAGGTTTTTGTTCTCCTGTTTTTTAGTTCTGACTGGATAAATTTGGGGGAACTTTTGTTACAGAGGGAAGATAAAAGGAAAGATGATTCTAAAGATGAAGAAGAAACTGAAGATGACAATAATCAAGAAGAATATGATCCAATGGAGGCAGAAGATGCTGAAGATGAAGATGAAGGTATCTTGAGTTGTTAACGTTGTGGCTTTCAGAATTTTTTTTTTATTGCCACTGAATATGTTTTTCCAAGCTGGAGAATGCACTGGAACTGGACAACTTACAATTGTGTTACTAGACTAATTTTCTTGTAGTAATTCTGACCAGATCTGCTTAAAATGTAAGTGCCTTTATGCTAGGCGTTGTATGAACATAATTAACATGAACTAGCTGTGGTACTCCAAGTAAGGCATGCATATAGAAGTGGTTTTATTTTTTTCAGAATGCAGACCACTCGCAACTCCCATTGAAGTCAGTAGGAGATGTGAGTATTCAGCACCTCTGAAAAATCAAGCCACTTTTAAGTGCTTAACTTCCTGTTCCTCAGTTCTGAAATGTCATCCTGTTTTTATCAGGCCGGATCGTAGTGCGGTGTGCTCTTACATGGTGTTAGAAGGTGTAACTTCTGTTTGGGTGGAGTTGTGTTTGCCTGAAGAAACGGGGCAAGGGGCTGGGGAACTCCTGTCTCCAGGGCACAACGTTAGCTCTCTTTACCTGCTCAGATGTTCAGAAAAGCGTAAAACATGGTGTATGCTTTTTGGTTTGTACTTCTTCAGGGTTTTTTGTCCTTTTGTGGAGAGTTTTTGCTACAGATGTGGGTTTGAACTGCTTAGACACTGCAGTCTCAGCATTTTCCAACCAGCTGTATTTTTGGCAGAGTACTGCACAAGCCTGGAAAAAATGATGCTAATCTGTGGTTCCCAAAATAACTCTTACTTGCCCATAATCTGGCTGTGAGGGTGCCCTGGGCTCATCTGTTCTGTACAAGTCCTGCTGCTTCCCATAATCTGTCCTTGTGTCATTCCCAGTCAGAGTTCCTGAGAACAATCCAACATGCCATGGAAGTGCAGCAGAAAGTTCTCAGAAAACTAGACAAATGTTGTGATATGTAGTTTTTTCCCAAGTTTCCTCACAAGAAAGGTGAGCTTAAAGGAGAACTTGGCACATGATTCTCCGACCAAAGCCTTGTACCTAAGGTACATGCATGCCGTAATCCATCCTTGCAGTTGTCATATTCCTCTTCCTCTCTTGATTTTAGATTCAGTTGTACTGTACTGTCTACCTTTAAACAAAAAACCTGCAGTTCACAATTCTTCTCTAGGAAGCGATGTGATCTGTAACTTCTTGGAGAATCTAAATCGTAGGATCAGTAATATGTCACTCAGACATGAGCCTAAACACATGCTCTTAATTATATAGTTGATAGGCATTTTATGACCTAAAATATTTGAGAGTAAATAATACTGATTTTGACCTAATAGGAATAACCGTGGCTGAAAGCAGACTCTGCCAAGCCTCATTAGGGAGAATTGTGGTAATTTTCTGCTTGCCACTTAAATAGATGGTGATGAATTCATTTTTGGCTTAGTTAGCGTTCGTTTCAGATCTTCTGTCCTGTGTCCGTGAGGAAAGACAGGGGAAAAATGACAAGGTTAAAATAAGACCAGAGAAAAATCGGAGTTTAACGGGACTCACTTAAGTGCTATTTCTTTTTATTACAGTTCTTCAGGGAAATATATTAATTTCACGTATTTGGGGCTTTATGTGGACTTTTTAAATCAACGTGTATTTTAAGGTGATGGTTATAGAATTATTTGCTGTGGGTATGTTGAATTTTCTTTTTGTTTTACAGACCGGGATGAAGAGGAAACAAACAAACGGGAGGACAGAAGAGAGGGAAATAGGCATTGTAAAGAGAGGTCGTCTAAAGATAAAGTAACTAACGCCTTTCTTAACAACTACATATAGCCGTGTCCTTATTAGGGCTTAACTTTATTTATTAGAAGCCCTATTTGTGCTCCTTGATTATTTCAGCACTTCCGGACTGAAACATTAAGTGTATATAGAAGTTAGGGAACATGGGACAGCTTTGGATAAGGTGCTTACAACCGACCTCCACTTACATTTTAAAATTCCCTGGGTAAAAGCAGTTGGAAAATCTTATATGAGATGTTGATCCTTCTGAAAGATGGGAGGACTGATGCTGAATGTGCACAGAAGAGGCAGCAGATGTGATAATTTTATCTGTTACCTTCAACTGCTGTATTCCCAGATAAAGCAGACACTCTTAATTGATAAAAACGAGCTTTTCAGTTGTGAAGCTTGGAATCGTGATGTTTTTACATCTCCCTGCAGGAAAGTGGATGCTTGTTGTGTCACGAGGCCAATGGCTTGCCTCCACAGCTCAGATTAAGGAACAGCATACGTTTGATTTGTTACACTTAAATTTTCTTCGTAAAAGAAAGAAATAAAACAAGTTTCCCATTCTCTTTATATTTTCTTTGCAAGAAAAAATTGGTGCATGAATAGGAATAATGGGAAAAGACAGTCTGTAGAACTGCTGTAGGTGTGAGAGCTGGGTGCTCATTACATGTTTATGGGGATTTCACTTTGAAAAACACTGTTGAGTAAAATATATCATCGAGAGAAGAGGTGTTTACTATTATGTGTTCAATTAGGTTAATTCTTCAATATTTTTTTTACATATTAGCATGAACAAAAGGAAAGTGTCTATCAGATGTTTCTGTCCATTGTCCTGTAATTCTTTTCAATCTTTCAAAGATTTTTGTCCTAAATAGCTTCTTTGTACTAAATTTGAGCTCGGTAGGTAAATGCTAGTTACATTAATACAACGTAACAAAGTGAACAGACGAAAATTTCTGTGAACCGAAAAGTTTCTCTTTTTAGTGGATGGTGGAAAAATTCTATTTCAACTTCCTAATGATCCCATAATTCATTTTCTGTAGGAGAAAGACAAGACACAGATGGTAACTGTGAATAGGGATCTTCTGATGGCTTTTGTTTATTTTGATCAAAGTCACTGTGGATATCTTCTGGAGAAGGACATGGAGGAGATACTGTACACTCTTGGACTACACCTGTCACGTGCTCAGGTTCTGTATAGTCACAGAAATCTCTTGGAAAATATTATGGGAATGCTGTCAGTGGGAGGAATAAATGTTTGTCTTCTAAAGGCTGTTGTTTACCTACTTGATCCCTGACTTACATAGCTGCTTCATATTTACAATGAAATACTAGTTTAATCTTCTGTAAATTGTTTTGGAATAAAAAGATTTAGTTTGTCGCTCTTAATATGCCCATATTGTATATGTAGCTTTTGTTTCAAAACGGTATCTTTTTTGTTTTCCCTGGTTTGTTTTCATTTGAAGCCCCAGTATGTTAAGGTTCAAAAAGCTGTGCAATTTCTATAAGTTTTCCAAGTTAAAATGTTCTTGTTTAGGTAATACAGTGTCTGTGTATTAAGTAACACTCTATTTCTTTCCATGCCTGTGTTTTAGGTCAAGAAGCTACTTAATAAAGTAGTGCTTAGAGAATCTTGCTTTTACAGAAGACTAACAGATACTTCTAAAGATGAAGAAAACCAAGAAGAGTCTGAAGAGCTACAGGAAGACATGTTAGGTGGTATTACTAATTTTTTTTAATTATTCTATAAACTTTCAGGTAATTGTTTTATGCAGATGATGATGAGAGTTGTGAGATACTTGCTTTCCTGCAGAAATTAATTCAGGTCTGCAGGGAACCTCACAGTTTGGGAAAGTAAATCTTGGGTGGTTCATAAATGACCGTATTTCTGGTTTCCAACATGTGGCACCTCTAGAATAAATCTTAGTATCTTGGAAGAGGAAGGAGGTCAGAAGTTCATGTTGAATATTGATGAGCAGCATCTCATTCACAGCAGTTTTGCAGTCAGGAGGATCAGTGCGATAGGTAGTAGCACAGAACCTCGTTTTTAAAGACAAATTACTGCAGAAAGGAGGCATAGAGAATGTCATAAAAGATCATGCTCCTCTCTGGGGGGGGAATTCAGGTAAGGAGAGAGGAGAGAAATGTGAGGGATAGACCAGGAAACTTGAATCTATATCCTTTTAGGAATTTATTATTTTTAAAAGTTTTTGAGGTTGATCACTAGAAGTGAAGAACGTCAGAATGTTTATTTTCTAATGCTGCTTAATGTAATACAGGAAACCGATTACTGTTACCATCGCCTACTGTAAAGCAAGAATCAAAAGCCATAGAAGAAAACGTCGGCCTCATTGTGTACAACGGAGCTATGGTGGACGTTGGGAGCCTTTTACAGAAGCTGGAGAAGAGTGAAAGAGTGCGGGCAGAGATAGAACAAAAGCTTCAGTTACTAGAAGAAAAAACAGGTAGGGTATTACTTTGAAGGTGGTACTTACACAGATGTAAGTCGCGAAGACTTTTAAAGTAGATAAAGCCATTGAGTAATATTTGTGATCTATGTTTCTTAGCTATTTCATAGAATTATATAATGGTTTGGGTTGAAAGGGACCTCAAAGACCATCTAGTTCCAACTCCCTGCCATGGCAGGGACACCTCCCACTAGACCAGGTTGTTCCAGGCCCCATCCAGCCTGGCCTTGAACACTTCCAGGGATGGAGCATCCACAGTCTCTCTGGGCAACCTGCTCCAGTGTTTCACCACACTCAGGGTAAAGAATTACCTTCTAATTTCCAACGTAAATCTCCCCTCTTTCAGTTTAAAGCCATTACCCCTCGTCCTGTCACTACAGGCCTTTATGAAAAGTCTTTCCCCAGCCTTCTTGTAGGCCCCCTTCAGATACTGAAAGGTTGCAATAAGGTCTCCCTGGAGCCTTCTCTTCTCCAGGCTGAAGAAGCCTAGTTCTCTCAGCCTGTCTTCATAGGAGAGGCCCTCTAACAATCCTTGTAGCCCTGCTCTGGACCCTCTCCAACAGGTCCATGTCCTTCTCGTGCTGGGGGCTCTGGAGCTGGACACAGTACTCCAGATGAGGTCTCACAAATAGAAGGGCAGAGTCACCTCCCTCGACCTACTGGCCACACTTCTTTTAATGCAGCCCGGGACACAGTTGGCTTTCTGGGCTGCACTGGCACATTGCTGGCTCACGTTGAGCTTTTCATCAACCAGCACCCTCAAGTCGTTCTCCTCAGGGCTGCTCTCCATTTGCTTACCATAAACTTCTATTTTCTATTTCCCAAGCCCTTTGAATTTGCACACCAACTGTTGTTGAGTACCATTGTCACCATGTTGAAATCTTTCATATTCAAGTCGGGTGTAAGAGTTCCAAATACAGTCAGAATTGTATTATCAAACGGTAATGCAGTAGTTTTGGTGTTCTTTTATAATTGGTAGTTATGGTGTTGGCAGGTAAATGGAATCTTAAGATGCAAAGTACACAGCACTGGAAGTGACTGACTTTTTTTCTGTTTCCCTAAGATGAGGATGAAAAGACCATACTACAATTGGAGAATTCTAACAAAAGTCTATCAGCGGAGCTCAAAGAAGTGAAAAAGGACCTTGGCCAACTGCAAGAAAATTTGAAGATCTCAGATGATAAAAATCTGCAATTTGAGGGCCAGCTGAATAAGACAATCAAAAATCTAGCTACTGTTATGGATGAAATACAGAGTGTTCTTAAACAGGTTAGAACTGTTTAATTCTGCTTTTTATTGTGTGCAAGCTTCCTGTTGACTAAAGTATCAGAACAAAAACTTGAGAATAAAAATTTTCACATAAATTCAGGGCAGTAGTATCTTGACATATATATGTGTGTGTGTAAGATGCTCAATGCTATACTTATTATTTACAAATAACAAATAAGATGGTGTTTTTCTAAGCTTGAAACAGATGTTTTTGATTTAAATGTTTTTTAAAATGTACAAATATTAATGTAAATTTCAAACCATCTGAATTTCTTCCTGTCCTGATCTTGTCCATCTCAAACAGTCCAAATCTGTTCTTCCGTTTGAGCAGTTAGGAGTTTTTTTTCAAGGCAGAACTTAAATTGGAATACTTACAGGTAGATATTTCAGTAAAATGTTTTAAGCAAACTGCATAACAATCCAAAGCATTTCTGTCCCCGTACAGAAAGGGACGTGCGTATTCCCTAGGAATGCTGCGAGGCCCATTAAGCAGGGCTGAATGGAAGGCAGACTGGTACCATGTGGAAGCCTTGCTTCTACTTCTGTCTGCATTTATTTTTAAAAGAAAATACAGCATCTGCAAAAGCTCTAAAACCAAACCAAAAAGCACACAAAAGAGAAAAAAACAAAATAACAAATCCAAACTAGAAAACTTGACAAATCGCAGGGTGGTTTTTTTTTTCCCTTGTATCCTACAAGTGATGCATTGTGTAAGTCGCTGTAGCTTATTAAACTGGCAGCTCTCTGACGTGAGTATCTTTACACGGTCCTGTTAGAACTATTATGGTGAATTAGCCTAATTTAATGGATTTTTGCAAAAACTCTTTTTCACTTGCTCTTAAACAAAAAAACCTAAACTAAACAAAAAACCCCACCATCCAAACAAGAACCAACCTACAGGAAAAAAAACAAACAAAAGCCAAAGCCAAGAAACCCATAACCGAAAAGCATAACAACTCCTAAACTTTTAAAAGGAAGGCTTCTGGGGACATATTTTTGTCCGTCCCTTGGTGGGCGGACCCTGGACATCTAGGGGGTGGATCGCGACAAGTCCTCAGGTCACATTTAATTTCTGCCACTTCAATTTTTCAGGAAGATCCTGGAAGTATGAATTGGGTATAACTGAACTGAGTAAGAGAGCAGTTCACATACTGTGTGCTGTCAGCTTTAAATACTATCTTTGTGTCGTGCTGCTTCAGAGTTCACAGGAGAAATACCACTTCTAGAATTCCTGTTACCGTCTCCCTTTTTTCTTTTAAAGGATGTTGTGAAGAATGAAGATAAAGATCAGAAATCCAAAGAAAATGGAGCAAACGTATGATAAAACTGCTGCTGTTTAGAAGAATGGTGTTACATAATGTAATATAAATCACGATACCAGAATGTATGGGAAGTGATGCATGTTTGATTTTAGTAGTATAAATATCTTAGTTCCAAAAGATGTATAAAGTTTTATGAATGTTGAGTGTCTACTTCTGAAGATTGCTTGTAATTCTTAGCATTCAATTTGAGACACTCCTTGAGTAAAAATAATTTTGCATTGCAAAATGTTTTAGGATGAACTTTGTTATAGTTTTAACCCTAATAAAGTTCATCAACATAATAAAACAGTAGCAAGTATTTAATTACCAAATGTTTTTCATTGAAGTCTAGTGAAATCAAAATTTTCATTATTTATAGAATTGCCATTTTTAGGTTTTTATTTTTATTTCGGTCTAATTAGTCTTTTTAAATGCAAATAAATCACAAAATAGCATGCTGCTTAATTTTGCAAGTAAAGATTTTTTTTTTTTTAAAGGCTTCTTGGATTTTTTTTTTTACTTGTCACAACTTTCTTTTCCCTTCCAAATGTAACTTCCTTCCCCAAAGCTGCTTGTATTAAAGCCTCATAATATACAGTAGTTCAGATGAGTCAAGAAAGCAATAGAAACCTACCAAAATACTGGTAGTGTTGTGAGATTTATATGGAAATACATGGGCCTGTTTTAAATACATGTCGTTTGTGTTACTTTAACTGTTCTTACCTTTGGATTAATATATTTGCTCCTTTTTAGTAACATGCAGTATATTACAATGTATGGTTGGATACCAGGCCAGTAGATGTCAGAATAATGCCTTACATGGAGAAAAAGCTACCACTGTAAGCCGCCTTTAATTAAATTTGGACTTCTTTCTTAATATATGTAATGACTTCCAAGACTTTAGTCCAACAAAAGACCGAATACACAGGTATCAGTATGCAGTGTTCTAATTACTAAGGAGCAGGACACAATTTGG
>JAVSBS010012539.1:6071-17475 GCA_033124195.1 Coracias cyanogaster | reverse complement strand
GGGATAGGTTATGCCTATGTATAGGCATATGGAGCAACTTAATGAATATGTAATGTTTTATTCTTTATAAGGCAGACGAAAGACTGCGTTGGGGTGCACATTTTCCGGAGGCACTAGCCTCCCTGCACCCGCCGGCTTATACCTCCTAATAAACTCTCTGCAAGTTTTTGAGCTCATTTCCGTGCATCATAAGGAGCTTGAGGAGCTTCTGTTGTATCTATAGGCTGTAATTACCTTCTGGGGGGTTGTGGGGGGAGAGCAGTTTTGGGGAACTATATATTCCTGTGTGATAACTCCCGAGTGTAATTTATTTGGTGACCTCTTTCAGGAACAGTTTTGAAACTGTTAACAACTATAACAGCGTACTTGAGTGTCCTCTACTTCTTAGCAATTCTCAATCTTGCTTAAAATCAGAGCCAAATTCTTTTCCAAAACAGACCTGGTAAGCTTTTAGGAGAGATTTATTTTCATTTGAATAATTCAATTTTCTTCACAGCAATTAATGTCAGTATTGGCATTGTTCTGCTGCATGTCTAAAGAAGCTACACACAAAATTATGGCCTTGCAAGTAGCTGATTCCTGTTTTGCCTACAAAAGGTCATGACTCCGGAGTGGATGTTGGTTGTTGGCTCCAGTTCCACACAGGAACACACCATCTTAATGAGGATGGCAGCTCAGCGAGAGGCTGGGGATGTGCTTCACGGGATTCCTTTCTTTGGGAGTCCCTTTCTTCCAGTGTCTTTCATCCTGCCCTTCAAACAGGGATGTAGGTTTGCAAGTCAAAGGAGAATAATTTTGTACTTCAATGGTGCTGGCTCCTGTGAAGTGTAACTCACAGCATGTGGTTATACTCCATATTGGACTGTTTAGAATTATTTAAAGTTCTGTTCCTTTTTATTTTCTTCAGGCCTGAAAAGAGCAGATGACCTAAAATGGTGCTTTATTTAGCACTGCTGTGTATGGGCCACCAGAACACAAAGAACAGTTTAATTGTGTTTTTAACCGGTTTATTCTAAAACACTACTTTTAAAGTTATTTTCAGTAAGGTATCTGGTTCAGAACTTACTAACTGGTTTATTCTGTTGTAATTGCATTTTCCTGGTTATCACAGTTGTTCCAGTGGTGACTCTATATTTTCAGGAGGAAAAAAGAAAACATTTGTTCTCCTTGAAGGACAACTTTTTATCTAGCTTGCTATTATTTCCTTACTAATTTAATTCTCTCTGTCTTACAGCTATGTAAACCTTGCATTATTTCATAGTGTTTCGCACCTAATTTTAGCTGGCATTCAGCCCTTACCACTGACTGCAGATGAGATGATGTCCCTGCATGTTTCATGCATTTCCATATTGAATTCTTACTAAGGTATTATTTCTGTATTATAAAAGCCTTTTCTCAGTTGAATATGTATTGCACTAAACCCAAATGCTATATTTGAACTACGGATTGAACTCACAGCAGTAAAGTACAAGGTACTTGTCATGTTCTTCAAAATCCTGATGCATTTACCAGATCTGCTCAGATTTAATTACCTGAAACGTGTAATCTGCAAAAGTGTTTGTGCCTGCAAATTTCTTCACTGTCAGCAAGTAGTCTCTAGTCACACTGTTTAACAAGTACCACTGAACAAGAGTGTATAATTTTATTAATAATAAGCTCCATTTTGTTTAATTTACTCTTAATTTTTCTAAAAATAGCCTACAACAAAATTAGTTGTGAAGAACTTGATATGTATTGTGTATTTCTCAGTGCTAAAGAATTTCAGCACAAGCAGCTCTTGCTTCTGTCTTTTGGGTGAGAAAATTAAATTCCAGAAAACAGGCTGAACTGTGCTATCCTCAGACTTTGCATTCTTGCACCTTGAATGGCAGATTAACTGCCTTAAAGCTCTTTTAGGATAAGGGTAATTTGAACAGTGCTATTTTTTCTCTGTCTCGGTAAGAAAAGACAACAGTTTGTGTTAATGTAATGTAGTTAATAAACTGCATTAACTAGTAGTGCTTTCACTGTGGACATTGATAAATTCCAAATTCAGAAACTTCATTTCAACGGATTCTGTTGCCTTTCATCCTCCCACGACGCACTGCTGTGTAGAGCCTAGCTCCATCTTCTTAAGGGGCCCCTAAAGCTATTTCTTCTCCAGGTTCAACAAGACCCATTTCCCTCATCCTTGGTTCACAGGGCAAGTTTTTCAGCCCTGACCATCACCTTGGTGACTCTGCTGAATTTACCCCAATTTACAGATGTCTTTTCTACCCTGGGCACCCAAAATGAGACTTCGTATGCCAGATGTGGTTTAACAAGCACCAAGTAGAGGAGGATCATTCTTTTCTTTGATCTGCTTGCTCTGCCCTTGTTAATACAGCGCAGGCCTTTGTGGCTGTGTGAGTAACATGAGCCTCCCCGGTACTGAGGAGTCTTGTTAAAAGGCTTGCTTTCATACCAAATAAAAATTGATTAGAATTTATCAGCAGAAAGGGGCGAGTGGCTTTACTCAGACAATTTTGTTTCTTGTTTCATACTTAAGAGAGCTTTAGTGATCTTTTGAGCATACAGTCCCCAAGCTAAAAATTTGCAGAATGAAGCATGACATGCACAGAGGCACTTGAGGCTGATCCAGCACTGTTTTCTTTAACCTGATAAAATTGCGGTGGGACTTGCAGGAGTCCCACTTTTTCTTGCTATCTATTTTGGGTTTTTTTAAACACCAGGTTAGTGAAATGAGGGTATCTGCATTTCTGAAACAACACACAGCCAGAGCCACGCTGCCAATTCCTTACTGTGCTTTATAAAAGCACTCCTGGGAGAACCAAAGTAAAAAGATGCTAGTGGCGCGTATTAATGTGACTTCTACAGTGCTAGCAAACTGCTAATGAACAGAAAGATCGATACACAAAGCCCAACAAACTGCCCTCCGTGGTGAGAATACAGTGATGCCCTTGGGAATAACTATGATGAGATGTGAAACAATTTTTTTTTTGTAGTATGCTGTATCCTATACTGATCCATCAGCAGCAATCCATGGTCCATTCTGCAGCGGTGCACAGCTTCTCTGTAAGCAGCCAGATTTGTACTGAAGCAGAAAGATTTCTGGGCAATTAAACTACTGAAACTGCTACTGCTGTTTATCAAACTCAGTCTGCTGCAAGCTGAAACACTGATTTTTGAAAGGCTGAAATAAACTGAACCACTGTGAACTTTATTCTGCTTTTCTTAAAAAAATAGGAAAAAGGAAAGTAAAAGAGTGAGCTTTGTGTTTTTGTCTTGCAGCAATATTTTTTTCTGTGGGATCTGGCCAGCTACATGCTGGAGTTTCCAAGGTTGAAAACTCCACTGAAATGATGAAATGCTTTGCTTGTTCCCAAGAAAATATTGCAGCAAAGCTAGCCTAACATTCAGGTCACTTGGTTAGGTATTTCATGGACTGCATAATTTACCTTTTCCCCTGGATTTGTAATACATTTTCAACATCCCAGAGACACTTGCATAGCTCTGTAATATCCATTGGAGGCTTCACCTTGCTCTGTGAGATCCAACAGCCTGGTATCTTGACAGTAAGGATTCTGCTAGACAGGCTTTTGAAAAGGTCTGTACTGAGTCCTCTGTAATACAGCGGAGGTGCTCCATTGCTCTGTTTGTCTTCTGTCATTCCCTTTTGCCTGGAATTTAGATGAACGGAAACATGGAAAGTGTGTTCAGTAGTGCCAAAGCCATGGAGAAAAGCTTGGGAACTGTTGGCTAAGACCCTCAAGTCCAAACCAGTGCTGTTTAATCTGCAGTGTCCAAACAACTCCTCTGAGACCTCCTGTGGTGGTAAAGATTCCGCTTTTCAATTCTAAATTAGGTTTTGGGTTTGGTTTATTTTTTGAGGGGGTTGTCTTTTTTTTTTTTTTTTTCTGTGGGCAATAAATTCCAGCCCAATGAAAGGGTGCAGGAACTTGTCTTCTAGCAGAGGGAACATCTTTAAAGTTTGATATTCATTCAGGGAGAGTGGAAAGGAAAGCAAAGCGGCTGTGCACATCCATCAACATCACAAGCTGCTCAGGCAGGTGTGAAGTTGCCCCTATACCATCAAAGCTTTGTTCTCAGCTGAATGAAGAAAACTCCCTGCAGTTCGATAAGCCCTGAAACAAGATCTGAGGCCTGCTTCATTCCACCTCAGTGTGTGATGTTGGCTCTTGTCCTGACTGCAAGCCAGGAGCCTGGGGCTGAAGGAAGCTATAACTGCCTAAGCTCTTTGACAGTTTCTTCAGCAGTGGTGGGATTTGGCCAAGTGTTGCCTGGGAGTGAGTTGGACATAATAGGTGTCATGTGTCCCCTGACTCATGGTTCACTGGAAACCCTTGGCAGGGGGCTATGTTCTCTTTTGAATAGCTCTGTGGATGCTATGTCTCTGAAGGACTTGTGTGTGACTTTCCTCGGCTGGGTTAAATGTGAGCTGAAGCGAAGGAGCATGCAAATAAGTGAATTTTGGTCCATTCTAGGGTTGCGAGACATGGCCATAGGTATATCTTACTCCCAAGACCGTAGCTTTCTATCATATACTTTTTGTGACTGCCTTCTGTGTGACAGCACATTTCCAGGCAAAGGAGTCAACCCTGGGAATATTGCAGCAGTTGGAGTTGACCTTTAGCTGAGTGGGCGCAGGAATGCACAACTGCATGGTGATGGTTTTATAGTAAGTCTTCCATTGGATAGGTAAGTACCTAACTAACACCTTACCAACACCCAATAAAGCTTTCCGCTTAGAACAAAGCTTTTGACGTTGAAGAGCTATTTGGATGGTCTGAGATTTACTGCAGAAGAGAGGACAGGGCTGGGAGCAAGGAAAAGCCAGGCTTGTTTCAGTGGAGAAATGCCAGGGTTGTGAAGGGGCTTTTTTGGACCACAGGCCAGGTGGAAAAGATGTGCTTGTGTCAAACTCCTACAGCTGTGGATGGCATCATCTGCAGCCAGGTAAAGGAGCCAGAGGTGTTGCCCATAACTTGTTCATTCCTGCTCTGTTTGGCTCTGGGGACTAGTCTTTGAGGGATGTGGGAAACCAACCCACTAGCGTTGAAACTAGGGGTTTGCAACTTGCCTGAGACTGTTGAATTTTGTATTATTTTTATCTCTCTGCAATGAAGCTTTTGAATCAACCTGTCTTTTACAATAAAGCCTGACACTGAATGTTGAAATGGTTCATCTTCCTTGCTATCAGCTGTGCTGGTTATGTTCATTGCCGTATGTGAACAGACGTAAAAGCTATTGGCATGCTAAAGTAGATGAAAAATAATTATGTTGACTGCTGTTGCTCATAGTTCAATTTCTCCGCTAGTTATGCAGTGAATGACAGCAATGCTCCAGAGCAAAATCTGTTTATATGGTTATATATGTTTTTTATGGTCCAGATCTCCACTGGCCAGTTTGCCTGCTAGTCCTCAGGCAAGAAGAAGTGCTGTTGTCTTTTAAACAGTCTGTTGTATGCTTGTTCATGTGTTCAGTCAGTACCTTTGGAGCTCGAAACCTGCTCCCAAGACGTTCTTGAAGCGTTTAGTGGACAGTGAAGTGTTGAAGGGGTTGATCTCTCTGAAGATCAGAGATACATGTTCCAATGACAAAAACTTTCCCACTGTGCTTAAGAAAAACTACCACATGGAACGTATTGGTGTCTGCTCCGTAATTTGTTCCTCTCTAGGGGCTTGAACTGAGATCATAGGAGAGAGCTCTTGCTTTTCTTGAACCCTGCTTTGTTTTCACCATACTTGCCCGTGGGTTTTTTTATCGCTGATGAAATAAAAGATGGTTGAGGGTTGCCATTAGCCCTACAATTAGAGTAAGGATTTAATGGCTCATGACTAGGAACCTCAGAAGGCATCTGTAGGTCATATTTTTTTAAAATTCATAACACTTGCAGTTGGGATTGGACTTTCGGGTGTCATCAAAAAGGCGGAAAAAGTGGTCGTGGTTTTTTGTTGGGCTTTGGTATTGGTTTGTTTTGGTTGCCTGGGGTTTTTTTTGCAATTGAATCCAAGTGGAGAACATTTTTTGCCTGATTGTCTTGCTTTGGGAGTGTCTGTTCTTGCAGGAATCAGTAGGTATGGGAATCTGATATTTTGATGTGTTTCGTAGCTTCTTCTTTACTGTCAGCTGAAGAAGTGTCAGTGACCTTAACTGACTCTTAATTGTTTTGCTTTTCTCTTTCGGAATTTTACAAAATAATCAAACAACACAGAGATACTGTCTGCTGCTCCTGAGAGCTTTTGTTTGTTTCATTAACAGATGAAACACATTATAAGATTTGACAGTTTGAATGCAATTGAAGTATTTATTCTTTGCTTCAGTAAAAGGATGTTTCTGAAAAAAGTATCTAGTATACAACTTCTGCCAAAATAGCTTCCCTGTTATGTACTTAAAATTGAAAATGTTTGAATGATCTTAACTCTGCCTTTATAATCTGTACAGAATTTTTATTCTTTAATAAGGAAACATCTTGTCATATCTTCATTAATATTAAAAAAGCATTTTGCTACAGTTCCCGACTTTCTGTGACATTCTTACTAACTTTTTATTACTTAAAATTCTTTGTCTTTAATTATAAAATGTTCTATCAGAAACTGTACCTGCTTGTGGCTTTTCTGGTGTCTTTCTGTGGAGTGAAGAACAGCACAAATACCAGAGCTCTCATGCAAAGAGGCACAGGATCTGTGGGGCCTTTTGTATGTTCACCCTAATAGAGCATACAAAGTGAATCCAAGATAGATCTTTCCAGGTACAAAACAGAAAAGTCAATCTTCTGTTTCCACCTGCTGTGTCTTCTCTGTCTCAACAGGTGTAAGTGGAATCATATAAGGGAGTTTATTCTTCCTTTGCATTTGTGGTGGTGGTTGGTTTTTCTTTTGTAATGAAATTACTGTTAACCCTTTATTGTTTACCCAGACTTTGAAGAAGTAAATGGAGCGCTATTGTAATAAAATGCCTCTCTATTCACTTCCCAGAACTAGCCTGGTTTTGACCCAGATAAAACTTGTTTTGTATGTAATTTTTCTTAGAGCCAGAAGACGCAAAAATCCTGCAGTTGTTAAACAACTCAGTGAAAAATGGTAAAGCTCGCATTACAGAGATGGAACAAAAATCACTTTGTGCTAGTCAAGAATACCCAGAGGCTCTTCTGTGCGCTGAGTTTTGTTATCCGATGCTCATATTACAGATGACTTCCCCACATTGTAACTAATATGTGCTCCAAAAGGGTATTTTGGGGTTGCAGGTGTCCAAGTAATGAGCAGAGTTTTAATAGACCGGTACACCAAACTGCAGGATAATAATACATGAGCAGTGGCAACCTGCCTAGATTGGCATTGGTAAACACGATTCTGCAGGAGCTGCAAAGTATGAAACTGGAACTGGGCTGTATTTAAACCATCAAGGGGATTAGCCTAAATTCCTTGACTGCTGACAGGTACCTTGCACACAGGCATAACCAAGTCCTTTGTAAAAACTATGAAGAAACCAGGAAGATTATTCTCCTGAGATGATTTCTGTAAAGCAGGGAAGGAGGGCAGGCGATCCTGCCTTCTTTTTTAAACTGTGAAGGGATGGATACTGAAGAACGTTAACGAGCACAGCATTTTGGTGGTTTTTTCTATCAGGCCTATGAGACATTGCTTGCACAAATTGTTAAGACTGCTCCCTGTGCAAATCAGCTTTTAGGTATTTCCATCAAACTTGGCAGAACATCTGAAGTGCAACCACAACAGTTATTTAGCTACAGAAAGTAAATCAACATAGTTTCAATAAGAAATTGGTAAGATGCTTGTACGGTGCTGCCTGGGCCTCTTCCCACATTGCTTATCAATGATCTAATTCTTGCTTTCACTACTTCAGATTTTACTTCCAAGTCAAGAGGGAATTATATAATATTCTTGTTCTTAGCACGTGTGTACTCTGGCACTATTGATCTGCAACAATCATTTAAAATAGACTCACATTTGAACAGGATTTTAGTGGTTGGTTGCTTGTTTTTTCAGCTTCAGTATCAAGCTGGCTTTTGCTTAATGCTTTGTTTCTAATATTATTCTGACAGGGCCCTTCCCAAATGGAGACATGGGATTTGAGGCTGTGAGATGGATGCAGACAGTGATAGCAAGATAATAAAGATAATGAATCAGTGCTTTACTCCTTAGTAGTTTGGTGCTGTGCAGGAGTAAATAGCAAAGCTGGCAGTGGCACAGTGTGCCTACAGCACAGACTTGAGACAGCAATCGATTCACAAGAGTTACTATTGAATGTTGACAGTCTTTTCCTGTACAAAAGGAAAGCTGGCAATGGTTTCTGTACCTGCAAGGGGTATCCTAGCAACATCACTGAGGAAACTGTATGCCAGGACTTGTTTCTGAGTGCTTTTTGTTGAACATAGCAGCGGTTGTAAAACAAAGGTCAAGAGTAATTCGAACTCTTCAAAGTGTTGTTGCTTAATTCATTTACTCAGAGAAATGTTTGTGTTGTAGTTTTCTGCCTACAGGATAAATACCGGGTTACAGAGTCATCCAACTGACTATCCAATTGCAGTTGAGTTACACGTGAATATCACTTCGTCTAAAACGTCACTTCTTACTTGCAGGAAAATTCCTGTTGGTATTTCACACTAGTTTTTGCCTTGTGAAGTAATCAGGAGTCCCTGCTGCCTGCTCTGGCAGCTGAGGACACCCAGGGGCTTTCTGTGCAATACAGAATAGGGGTGCACAGGACACTGCCAGGTAGTGGGAACAGACCGTCGGGCTAACTGAAAAACAAGAAGCAAGCTTTTTTCTTTGTCTGAGAAGGTGTATGCGGTCATTGTCGTGCCGTAAGCACACACCTCAGGTGAGTCCCTACTTTGTGCTTTGTCATCAGCTTTCAGGGAAAATACTTATTTTGGGTTTTCCTACATCATTCACTGGTACCATGTCAGAAGTACTTACTGGACTCGCTCTTACTGCCTTTCCATCTTGCAAAGGGGAGAGGGTGGTGTTTGTGTTTTATGAATGAGGGAGTTGAGGCGAAGGATTGAGACCCTTTTCAGCCCCCTGGGCTCGGGCTGCAGTTACTGGGCGAGCTGGGCCATGCTCTCAGCCCCTCTGAGCTTCTGCTTTCATTGTGCAAAACAGGGGCAACGTTACTGTCTCTCACCAGGAGAGATGGTGATGTAGCCTAAAAACTCCATGCTGTTGGGACAAGAGTTTTTGCCCTCTGCCCTGTTTAGTAGATAATCTCTCGTTCTAGAGCCTGGTCTAAAAAAGTCGAATTTTTATAATTTCTGTTCAAATTTATGTGCTACGCAAGAGACAAAGCCCATTGCTGATCTTTTTTCCCCTGCGCTCTGACTCAGTGAAAAGATTTTGTACTTCTGTAGCCTAAATGTTAAGCTACTTAATCAGCAGTAGTACAAGGACTTGCGTAAACCTGATAACCCCAATCCCAGAATAGAGAGAAGAACCAGCCATATCCAGATGCAGCAGCAACAAACTGTAACACACAAGGCAAGGGGCCAGCTTGTGACCATGTTAGAAAAAAGTAAAGTTCACTGCCTGGGACCACTAGAGACCACCCAAGACCTCTCCAGAAGTTCCTAAGAGAAAGACCCATGCATTAAGACTCTATAAATATTATAATTGGCTCTAGGAAATACGACAAATATGTATGATCTTTCTAGGAAATGTAATGTATAAGTTGAAGCAATCTAAGCTGTAACTAATGCAACCTAGTGTGTGTATGATAGGAGGAATGCACCTGGCGCCGAATAAAGTAATGCCTGCTTTCTAACGCTAAACTAAGTGTTAGAGAGTTCTTAATTTACCAGATTTTGGTAACACTTAGATTATTGGATGTTGACCTTTTTCATTAGCTACAGAAAGAAATACAGGTTCTGTGTGGTTTCATTATGTTAATGATCATCTAAAAAGTCAGCAGTCATCAGACTCTTCTCTCTCTCAGCTCCCCATTTATTAAGGTAAATGATGGTTTAAGATGGAATTTAATACCAAACTAACGTGCTTAAGGTAACTTTCCGTTTCCTTCATTACAAAGGCACTTGAAAAGTGCTAGAGCCGTTTCCCTGCTCTGAGAAACATTTCTGAATAATTTGCCAAAGAAAATTAGCTGAGGATAAGGTGCTTGCTCTGGCGCAACACAAGAAATTTTCACTGAAACTGTGTCACAGGTTATAGAAAAAACGAAACACTATTCTGTTCAAACGATCTTTTTTCCCTCCCACCTTCTGCGCTTCAGGTGATGTGACCCTGTTCTCATGAATCCTCTCTCTGAGTCACACTCCATTCCTCTGGCGGAAGGAATATGCTGCACTGTATCCGACATGAATGCAGATCGTGTGATGGTCACGCAGGACACTTTGATCGAGCAGCTAGTGAAGAATTACCCAGGTAAAGCATCTGGTTTTCCCTCCTTTTACACCTGATTGTGTCATCAAGCTTGAGTTTCTGATACTGTGCAAGTGATCACTGTTTACAAACAAAGCTGGCAATATGAAGGCATACAAATTAACAGGCAACTGGTGGAATACATGAATGTGCATACTCCTCATCAGTCTCTGAGCATCACCAGCATTGTCATGATTGCAATCTTTTTTATGGATTTTAATAAACCTTATTTGAGAATAAGAGGGAACTGAGTGCAATAGCACATTGAGAGTATGCCCTTTCTGCAGGGTGGGGAAGCACCCATGAGGTATTTAGGCGCCAGATATGGAACAGTATAAAATAGACTGTGTGTCAGATCACAAAGCCTTTGAGTCCTCCTTTAAGACACAGCTGACTTTGACAGCAAAGGGATTGGGTAGGAGTCAAGAGCTGGCGGTTGCTATCAGAAAATACAACTGACCTCAAATTCAGGTTCTTTGGTCAAATTCCAACCCCTTCCCTCCCGAAAGCAGATTACTTAGGAGCTTTAATCCTTCTCTTCTAATGGGGTAGCAGCCACTTCTCTTAAATGCTGCGTTTTCTTTTTCATCTGAAAAACGTTAAATCTCCCTTCAATCTGCCAATATTGAAGTGAGACTTGAGACTTGACACTTTGTAAAGGCTCGTTATGGCCCTCTGCAGGAGGTTGTTTTGTTTGCTACCGAGCTTCTTTTGCGCCTTCTTAACCTTCTAGCTCTGCAAACGTTACAGGTTGATTTGGCAGGCATTTTCACTAATGGGAAAAAATTGTAATGCAACCCCATAAACTGGCCCAGAATCCTGCCAGGAGTATGATGTCATCTATACATGCACTGAGACAACCACAAAGTAGCATTTTTAGGTCAGCCAGAGGCAACACTCTCAAAGTTGTAGGGAGAGAGGGTATCAGTCTCAAAAGTTTGTAGGGAGAAAGAGTATTTCTTGCTGTGTTTTCACCTTACTGGAAGTTTTCATCCCTACGGGCAGAGATC
>JAVSBS010012538.1:34744-45645 GCA_033124195.1 Coracias cyanogaster | reverse complement strand
TCCAACCCCCCTGCCATGGCAGGGACACCTCCCACTAGACCAGGTTGCTCAAGGCCCCATCCAACCTGGCCTTGAACGCCTCCAAGGATGGAGCACCCACAGCTTCTTTGGGCAAACTATGCCAGTGTCTCACCACCCTCACAGTAAATAATTTCTTCCTCATATCTAATCTAATCTCTCCTCTTTCAGTTTAAAATGGTGACCCCTCATCCTATCACTACACTCCCTGATGAACAGTCCCTCCCATCTTTTCTGTAGGTCCTCTTTAAGTACCGGAAGGCAGCTCTAGTGTCACAACTGAAGCCTTTTGTGACCTGAACGCAAGAAACTCAATTAACAACCTCAGTAGGAGAACATCTTACAGACAAAGAAGTCTGTGCATCTGCCAAGGGTTAGAGTAAAGGTTGCTGTTACAAGCCAGTTCCATCACTGTTTTTTTTCTTGACACAGCTGAGACAAAGCCCCTCAGCATCCTACTCATTTCTTTTTAAGTAAACTACGCTGCAATACGATTACCCTGTTATTATGAGGTATCTCCATCACCTATTTTGTGCAGTGGTTTATCCGTTGATGGGTAGAGGAATACAGCATTGCTGTCTGGGACCATGAGTGTCATTTACTGCAGTATCCTGCTCCTCCCAGGGTCCAAACATGCTCCCTCAGAAGACTATAACTTCCCTGTTTATTGTCAGTGTGGATGTTTGCATGACCTGCTCATTTGTGTCTCCCTGTGCAATGGAGTCCTTCCACCCACTGTGAAATGAAACCACCCTTGGGAGCCATTTAAAAGACCAGAATTATTTCAGAAACTGGTCTGGGAAAAGGAAAAAAATGCTATATCCCATTAAAAGTGCCCAAGTAACTTATCCCTGCTGGAATCTGGCCAGGACAGAGATGAGGAGAACTTGGGTGCAGGAAACAGGAATCAATGGTAGTATTCCCCTTGACACTTGTTTCAAAAAGCCACACCACAACTCCAAACTAACCATGTTCATGGGCTATAATGTGGATGTTGACTCCCAATCTGCTGAACAGCAGCATCCCTCCAGGTATAAACATCTCTTTGTCTCATGTCAGGTGGGGGTCGGTCTCTTCTTTAAAGGAACAACTGATAGGACACAAAGAAATGTCCTCAAGTTGCACCAGTAGGCATTTAGGTTGGATGTTAAGAAATATGTTACCCCAAAAGGGTTGTCAAGGGCTGGCCCAGGCTGCTGAGGGCAGTGGTGGAGTCCCCATCCCTGGAGGGATTTCCAAGCCGTGGAGATGTGGTGCTGAGGGACATGGTTTAGTGGTGCCCTGGCAGTGCTGGGTTAACAGTCGGATTTGATGATCTTAAAAGTCTCTTATAACCACAATGATTCTCTGTGTTGATTGTGTGTCTTTATTCACCAAGACTACATTCAGAAGTTTTTATTTTACGAAGAAAATCACTAGAAAAGTTATAGAAGGCTACTGAAAACTTTAACTTTCCATTTAGTTGCATAAGTTTAGTCTTGGATGTGTGGAAGAAGTTTAGCCTATGAATAGGGTAATGAGCTCTGTTTGCATGCCACGCTGTCCATGGAAAGTTTTTCTGCACTAGTTAGAAAATACAAACAATTTAACAATTTTCTGGCAATACATTTTGGATACGTAACTCTATGTTGCAACAACTGGCGATGGTGAAGTTGTTACGGTCTATTTATCTTTATTTAATTATTTTTATGCACCCATCACTGTAGCATCTGGATTCATTACAAAGATTAAATGTAACAATGCATTAAATTAAACTGTCTACGGTGGAAAATACAAACTGTTACTGCCCCCACAACACCCCAGCCAGCCCCACAACAACAGCAGCAGCAACGACAAAACTCCAGATCTGTCACCACGTTGAAGTCCAGCAGCCAGAGGGGTGGACAAAACCAAGAAGATGCCTTTAGCTGCATGGATGAGATGAGTGCATTTGGAACCAGGTACCAAAAGAAAGGTGTCTGAAGTATGAAGGACCCTACGAGGCTTGTCTTTCAAAGCAGCCTATCTCCAAGTCTGCATTTTAGGTTGAGCTAAGAAGCTGTAGAGATTATGAACGCACAAAGAAATACAGCTGAGATGGTGTTTCGAAAACCAGGACTATAAATATTTTGCACCTTTCAGTATTCTGGGGTGGCGGGCAACCGAACAACAGTTAAAAGAGGTAAATTCTATTCCTTTTTGTATACAACTCTATTGATTTCGCATTCTACACTTTAAGAAAGTGCTGAGATCATTATGTGTCTTTTAATAGATTTCGACTCGGGAGACAAACATGTTGAGAGCTGTCATCATCAAGATGCCTGCTGTCATCGTGCCATCTTCTTAACCTAACGTAAGGAAATTCATATTTAGTGAACGAGGAAATTACTTTGGGTATGTATCATTCAAATCCTTAAGGATTATTGGCTAATTAGGAGCACAGTAATGTAAATTTGCCTTGTGTCAGGTTTTCAGGAACAGTAAAATAACATAATTAAGCAGTGAACAAAGTAGATCATTTAAGCTACTCTTCACTGACAAATGTATATGATGTCTAAATATACCATGGGCTTCTAAAGCAGTAACTAATGAGAACTGGCTGTACTTCGCAGGGAAGTCCAAAACAATGGTTTAAAAGAGTAATCGAGTATGTTAATCTGGAGTAAATAGCTACAACCCATACTCAGTGCCACTAAGGGGAAGGAGGGTGATGTTTTTAAAGTCTCTTTGGCTGTGAGTCTGTGTCCCTGGCTGGTGGACATACATGCAGGTTGAGTAGCTGCACAGGCAGAGGCAGCTCAAATACCTCCCTCCAAAGTTTAACCAGGAGCTAGCGGATATGTGCAGCTTCAGCAAAGCCACATGGAAATTCAGCATGAAACCATGCAAGGGCTTTGCCTGTGGAACTGCACATGTGTTTGGGGTTTTTATAAGCTGATGCTTTTTTATTCCTGCCTTGCTTCACCCTCCTGGGTGGTGGCTTTCCATGATGTGCTACCAGAGCATTGTGGTACTTGGTGCACAACCCCTGTTTTACATCTGATTCAAGCAGCCCTGTCTGAAGTCAATATCTGTGTGGTCCTCTTACATCAGGAAGGCAAGGAGTGAAGCAACACCAAGTGGTGGCAGAGAGCAGCCACCCATGGAGGATGCTCCCTTCTCCATACAGCCCCCAGAGCTCCCACAACGTGAAGAAAATTATCAAGGCAAACTGCACAGCCAGATTGTCCTCATCTAGTCCATGGGAACATTTTTTTTTTTTAACTGCACATGTTTCAGTTTAATATCTGGACATTAGCACCACACTTGGGTAGGAATATTTTCAATGCTCCACCCAGAGGCACATACTGAACTTGTCTTTGAGGTCCTGGAGTTGATCAGCCCCATGCCTGAAGAAGAAGTTCCCCAAACCAGGCACGGGCAGAGGGTCAATGTTTATCAATACCTAAAGGGCAAGGGTCAAGAGGATGGGGCCAGACTATTTTCAGTGGTTCTCAGGGACAGGAAAAGGGGCAACAGGCACAAAGTTATAGGGTTATATAATAAAAGTTTTCCAGGCCCTCTGTTTTTCCCACTCATGGGTAATCTGCCTGCTTATTCACTCTTACCCTTTCCTTCTTTCTCACACCAACATTAACATTTCTGACTTGTGCAAATTACCATGATTATAATGCCCGGAATCATCCATAATATGAAGCAATCACAGAATTATAGAATTGTTTTGGTTGGAAGACATCCTTAAGATCATCAAGGCCAGCCATTAACCCAGCACTGCCAGGGCACCACTCAACCATGTCCCTCAGCACCACATCTCCACGGCTTGGAAACCCCTCCAGGGATGGGGACTCCACCACTGCCCTGCCCAGCCTGGCACAGCCCTTGACAACCTTTTCAGTGAAGACATTTTTCCTCATGTCCAACCTGAACCTCCCCTGGTGCAGCTTGAGGCCGGTTCCTCTTGTCCTGTCGCTTGTTCCTTGGGAGAAGAGCCCGACCCCACCTGGCTCCAGCGTCCTGTCAGGGAGTTGCAAGAGCTAAGTGTCCCCTGAGCCTCCTCTTCTCCAGCCTCAACAACCCCGGTTGTGCCCCTTCACTACAGCTGAGGCGATGTTGTTCTCTTAGGCTGCTGCTCCAGTGAGCGCTCCAGGATTTTTACATGATTTTTGAAAGAATGAGCCAAACCACCACAACCTGCAGCCACGCAAAGCCCTCCTGGTGCCTACTGTGCAGAGGAACCTTGCTGAGGGCCTGTTACGTTCCCAAAGTTTACCCTCAGGCTTTCTGGGATGCATAATTTGGACAACCGATGTAAAAAGTGCATTAAAAGTTTGTTTTTTCCAGCAGACACCACAGCCCGGTGCTTCACCTCACTCCCGAGCAGTGTCAACGGCTCCCCTGAGCCTCACTCAGCCTTATCTTTGGAAGAATACACTTTGCACTTGAGCAACGGGATTTCATAATCTCTTTCCAGAGATAGGATCCCCTTTGTATCACAACTCTAAATACAGCCGGCAAACCTGCGAGTCCATAGTTCTGATCAGAATTAGACGGATACAACCAAAAGCAATCAGGGCTGGATCCCCTTTCTTTTGTACATCTGATTTCTATCAAAAGTAGCATCAATACCTGCCTGGCGGTAGTTTAAGAACCAATTAATATCTACCAATACAACAGTCATCTAGTAGCTGAAAATAAAATAATCTTTGCTTACAGTAAACACTCACCACAACCACCATTACTTTATTTTGAGGATGGCCACTGGCTACTCGTTCTCCTTTCCTTCCCCATTTCCTTGCATGCACATTATTCCTGGGCATTAGCAGATGGGAGAGCGAGTCAGTGCATACTGAAGCTCCATGAGTTTTCCCAAGGAAGGCAGGAGAACAGAACACAAGGGCAGCATTCATACCGCCAGTTATGCCATCCGTGCGTCCATTGTTCTGAAAAAAAAAAAAGAAGAGATACATGTTGCAAAATGATTCCAGCAACAAGGAGGAATTCCTCTGCCAGCTAAAAGGGGAAACTGAAAACTATTAATTAAAGAGTTGAGAAAACAATTAAGAATTGAGTTGTCAGAACTTTAGTTAGTGTATAAACTAAATTTAAAATCTTATTGCTCTCTACGGTGTGCCTTCAACGGGAGCAAGAGGAGAGGGACAATGGGAAAGGAGCGGAGGTGACCAAGACAGGGCAACTGAAAAAATTGCAGATGTACTACAGCTGCAGGAAAAGAAGTCACCCTATCGCCTATGTCTATAGCATGGACCTTAAGTAAGATGATGGCTAATCAAAGCTTTTCAGTTTTGTCAACCAAATGGACACTGTGGGACGCTGAGCCCTGGAAGTATGGCTCAGGAAGCAGTGGATGGAGGAGCGGGGCTGAGCTCTGCCCTGCCAGCCTCTGAGCCCTCCAGGAGCTACCCGGCCACAGGAAAGTGCCAAATGTAAAGTGAATTACTTTCAGTCTGCCTGGAGCGAAAAACTCCTAATGCTTCACAGGCATTCAACAATCCCCAACCCAGAGTTGCTGAGGATCGGCCAAAACGGAGAGAGGCCAAGAGCTGAAGAACCAGAGAGAAGACGCACAGAGGCCAGCTCCTGCAGCAACGCCTGCTGCTGTTGTGAATAGGATCTATTGTCTATATTCATCTCCTAGCAGTTTTCACACCCACAGCAACGGCTTTTCTGGCCGAAGCTTTGCTCTTTTTTCTCGCAGTTTAACTGGGGAGAACTTTGTAGAGTAGGGTTGATGGTTGGACTCGATGATCCTAAGGGCGTTTTCCAACCTCTATGATTCTACGGTTATTTTCACAGGGGGAGACCCGCAACCACCGCGCCCACAAACCGGCCCTTCCCGCCTCGGGGCAGCGCCTCAGGCGGGCGGCGGAAGGGGCGGGGCAAGGGGAGGAGGCGGGAATGGACAAGCCCCGCCCCACAGGCGGCGTTCCGGCAGTGACGCAAGCGCGCACGGCGGGTGTCGGGTGACCTTCAGAGGCGGCGGCACTTGCTCGCTTGGTCGGTGTGAGGCCGGTCCCTCTCCCGTCTGCTCTCTTCTCCTCAGCTCAGCGAACCTCGCCCGCCGCGATGCCGAGGGGCGGCCGGAGCCGCACGTCCCGCGTGGCGCCCCCCGCCAGGTGAAGGCCGCTGGGCCTCTTCCTTCCTTCCTTCTCCGGCCCCGTGTAGGCCGCAGGCGGCAGAGGCCTTGCCGCCATTGCGAGCTTGGGTGACGCACCGGGGTGGGGGTAGCGGGCACGGAGCGGGGCCTGACTGCTTTGAGCTCGGTCGTAGCGGGGTTAGGCGCTTTGCGGAGAGGGAAGTGGATCTCGGCGTATGCTCGGCCCGGCCATCCAGTGCCTGGGCGTTAAGGCCCGATTTTATCAGCCTCTTCTAGGCTATGTCTCGTTTCCCTAAAACCAGCGTAGCCCTCTGAGGGGTGCGGCTGGTCTTAAAACAGCCAAAACGAAACCTGTAAACCTGGCCGTGTTGTGCGTAAATCAGCTGCCAGAACATTGAGTTCTTGCCATTGGCACGCGGGCCATAACAAGCAGGAGCTGCACATGCCTGCGCCCCACAACGAGGTGGCCTCTGCCTGCTGTGACTGATGTGAGGTTTCTCTTTATGTCCTTGCAGTCGGGCACCACAAATGAGAGCTGCGTCACCAGCGCCCGCTGCTCGAGCACCCGTCCCAGCAGCGGCACCGGCTTCTGCGGTGGCTGCACCTGCACCGAAGCAGCCTGGTCTGATGGCACAGATGGCTACAACCGCTGCTGGAGTTGCCGTAGGATCCGCTGTTGGCCATACCATAGGTCATGCGCTTACTGGAGGATTTGGTGGAGGAAGCAGCTCTGAAGCCGCGAGGCCCGATATTACTTACCAGGTAAGAGAAAGCACAACTGGACACCAACTAAAGAGGCAGGTTTTACTTGCCAGATCCGTTATGTTTAAGCCAAGGTAACTGCTATAAAGACCACACATGCCACAACTGGGAAAACTGGGGTAGCTGTAGAGGCTCAGTCTCCAAGGTAACTACCACAATCACCATGAAGTTACCAAAGGTATGCGTGAGTGCTGTGTGCTTGTAGTAAGGTATTAGTGTTGTTTTCTACTGTGGCACCCTTCTGATTCAGACAGGACTTCTGGGTTCCAGGTCTGTTGATGGTAAGATTTATTGCGAGATCATTTTGTGCTGTTACTTTGCCTGGATGCTATCTGGAGTTACCCAAGTGTTTATAACTTAAAACTGCAGAATGTGTCATGTCACTGCTGGAAACTGGTAGTTCAGCCAGTTGCTTGTTTTCCACTTAAAACGTAACATTTTGACTAAAAGGCAGGGAAGAAATAGGTGGCAAGCAGTACTGGGGTGGTTTATCTTTAGGCTGGAGCTGTGGAAAGGGTGCTTATGGAGGTGTCTGCCATTTCAGGAGCCGCAGGCAGCTCAGCCTGCCTACCAGCAGCAGCAGCAGTCGCAGTTTGCTCCTTGCCAATATGAAATGAAACAATTCCTGGAGTGCGCACAGAACCAGACTGACCTCAAGCTGTGCGAGGGCTTCAGTGAAGTGCTGAAGCAGTGTAGGTTTGCTAATGGTGAGTAGAACATTTATTTGGCTACCAGGCAACTACTAAATGAGCCAATCGGTAAAATAATCGTGGAAATGTCCTGTTTGATTCAATCTGTCTGGGAAAGAGAGGGAATCGATACAGAGCACATACACTGAAGTCGGTCAAAGTGAGCTGCTGTTCTGTCTGGCTTCATCTTTTGGTGCCATACATGTAGCTGGGGTGGAGAGAGGATGAATTCCTGAAGCTTCTGTGCTGGTGCACGCACTGAAGGTGACCGTTGAGGAGAGTGGTGGCAGCAGGCCTGGAGAGTCCACGCAGCGTTGCTGGCCCGTGGCAAGCGCCTGTTCGGCGCTACCAACAAACCCCCCTGAGAAAGGAGACTGCTGAACACCGGTGCTGGGGTGGGCTGCTGAGGCCTGCAGTTCCACACCTCCTGGCAAATGGATGGGGGGAGAAGGAACAGCCTAATCATGTCTGCCTTCAGGGATTCAGAACAGTGTGACTAACTGGTAACTTCTTACCTTTCAGGTTTAGCCTAAGCCTTCACAACAAGGTTGCTGAAGACCATCTTACAAGAACTGACCTATGAATGAAAAAGAAAAAGCTTCAGTAATAAAGTCTAAAGCTGTCTGATAACTTGTTAGTTCATATATTCACACTATTGTCCTCCTTGTGGCTTGATTCCTGCCGTAGTTGCCACAGATGTGATACAACTTACAGCCGCGAATTAACTTAGCACAAAATGGAAGAATGAACAGTAAAGCTGAATGAGCTAATTTCAGTTAACTGGTTTGCTGATTGTTGTGTTGAATGTAAGCGATATGGTGGATAAATAAACTTCTCTCTCCAGAAGTATCTTGCTTTAAGCAGACTTTGGACTCGAGTCTGGAGGGCGAGCAGGCGAGAACTAATTTTGGCAGCCCTCTGCTTGCCAGCAGTGGTGCCGGCAGGGCTGGAGCCCCGGGAGTTTGGGAACTCTCACAGCTCAGCAGTAGGTATCTCCTGCTTGAGCGTTCTGCCGGCTAAGATCTGTAGTGCCAAGGATGGCACTGTCTTGACTCTGCTACCGTGTGTGCAGCAGGCCTCGGTCCCCCAGGGGCATCCGATTCAAGAGATTCTGATAAATACCCTCCCTCTGCTCAGAGAGGATCTCAGCAGTAGGCTGAGATCCCATCACCAGAGTGAGCCCCTGCACAATCAGGCGGCTGCGCTCCTCTAAGATAACACAGTCGTGTATCAGACTCACGGTTCGCAGTAACACAAGCCAAGGCTGTAGGTTTTTCTTCCTCCATTTTTGTGGCAGGTGTCGTGGATTGAAACAGCAGAAGGCGGTCTGGGTGCTGCGGCCTTTTCTTCCTCACACCCGGCTTAGGTAAGTGACAAAGCTACTGCTGCCGTGAAGGAAAAATAAGTATTTTTAAAACTACTTATGATGCAAAGTGCAAATCTTCCTCCCTCCATCAGAGGGAGCAGCCAGCTCATGTCCTGCTAAAAATCTTTGGAGCCCGCAGAGTAAACACGAAGGGGGAGAAACCTGCACCGAAAATGCAGTTCCTGTGACAAATACTTCCATGGCCTGACCTGTTTTTCCTGAAATTAGAAGAAATCCTTTTATCCTGAGGGTGGTGAGACACGGGCACAGGTTGCCCAGGGGCTGTGGATGCTCCATCCCTGGAGATGTTCAAGGGCAGGTTAGACAGGCCCTTGAGCAACCTGCTCTAGGGGGAGGTGTCCCTGCCAGGGCAGGGGGTTGGAACGAGATGACCTTTGAGGTCCTTTCCAACCCAAACCAGTCTGTGAACGGCTGTTGGGTATTCTGCCTGCTCCCAAGAGCCCCCATCGCCTGACTGCATCTGACCTGCAGTCCCTGGCAGTGAAGGGACACTCGGACCAGGGAAGGGGCACGGGGACACAACTGCCCTTCCTGGTGACACCAGCAGCTTTGCTTCTGCTGCCCAGGCTGACATCTCGGCGGCCGGGTGGGCTCCTGGGGAAAAGAAACAAAACGTTTGGGGCAGAAATGATGGGAGCGGACATCCGTCCCTGAAACGCTCCTGAGGAGCCGGCGGGAGGTGCCTGCGGGCTCTGTGGAGGGCACAGCGCGGCCGGTCCAACGCTCGGCAGCCCCAGGGGCTGGGGAGCAGCCCCCGCACCGGAGACCCGGGCCGGGGGTGGACCCGGCCGAGCCAAGGCCCATTCCCCGCTTACCGGCGGCTCAGCCCCGTCTCAGCCCGGCGGTTCCTCGCCAGCGCCGCGCAGGGAAGGGTTAACGCTGCCGGTGAGGCGCGGGAAGTCCCCGCTCCTCTTCCGCTCCCCGCCGGCAGCTCCTCACCCGGGCCCCGCCGCCTTCCCCCGGGGAGCGGGCTGCGGGCTCCCCCCTCAGCCGCAGCCGGCGGGAACCTCGGCCCCAGCCGCGGCCCACCATGCCCGCCCGCCGCCCGCCGCTGCCAAGTCGCGCTGCGCTTTATTTTTGGCTCAGCGGAGCCCGGCAGCCCTGAGGGAGCAGCCGGCGGCAGCTCCCCCCCGCGCCCGGGCCCTCCTCGGCCTCTGCCCTTCGCCCGAGCCCCGCGGGGACCGGCGGCGGCGGCCCCGGGCGGCCTGCAGCGAGGTGAGCGAAGGAGCCGGCCTCGGGGGACGGCGCCTGAGGGGCGGGGAGGGTGTCGCGGCCGGCGGGGTTTTACCTACCTCGGGAAGTTCCGGGCACGTCTTGCTCGCCCAGCACGCCGGGGCTGGCTGCCCGGGAGCGGCGGGGTCGGCTCGCCCGGGGGCTTCTTCTCCCGGTCTCCGAAGCGGTTGGTTTGGGTGCAGAAACCCCCGGCCCGGGGTGCGGGGGGTTCGGCGGGGCCGGGGCCGGGAGGCCCCGCTCCCGGGCTGGCCTAACCGCCGGCTTTAGCCGGAGCTTGCCAGGCTCATCTCAAGAAATAGTTGCGCGTTATCGAATATTTACCGAGGGAAACGTTCAACCCCCGGTTTCAGAGCAGCGAGCCGGGCACACGCCCCGTTTCTGTTCCTCCATCTCCGCTCAGGGCAGAAACTTCCCTTTCTAACCCCATTTTCCCCCCCGCTTGCGCTCCCACGGAGCTCGCACAGCACTGATAATAAAACCGGCGCGTTCGTGCTCTGTACCAGCGGCTTCTCTAACAGCAGGATGTTTTAACCCAGCTGGGCTCTCTCAGAGCCAGGCTTTCCCTGGCAGCTCTCCGCAGATGCTCCCCAGCCTCCCGCCCTTCCCCACACACCACCAACCCCCACGACTGTGATTTCCAGCTTCCGAAAAATCAGAGTTGTTGGTTCTCCCCCCGCCCCCGGAGATGTTTTCTTTTCCCGGCTCCCTTTTCCTGCCT